>OX345646.1:1235000-1285000 GCA_947044365.1 Petrosia ficiformis | reverse complement strand
ATGAATATACCTAGTCAATCAATGCAGATTAACACTACATTGATATGAATATACCTAGTCAATCAAAAGTCACGATTTCACTTTAAATTTTCTAAAGTCAAGGCAAATGTCAAATACCTTTAGACTGTGTTACTTTTCTAGTTTGGTACACCTACTGCTAGGATTAGTCACACTTATATATATTGTGTGTTCAACTTACAGACATTGAGGTATTCTGGAGTTGCTGTGTCAAAGTTCCACATGGTATAAGTTCTTGGTTGCAGTTTTAGATATGGTGTAATGTGTTCACCAAGACCATAAAGATTATAATTATCAGGTAGAATTGTACTAATTGAGAGAAATTGATCTGCAAATTGTACTGTGTATGTGTGTGTGTGTTTGTGTGTTTGCGATTATTTGCATGTGTGTTTGTGTATGTATGTATGTATGTATGTATGTATGGATGTATGTATGTATGTATGTATGTATGTATGTATGATTGATATGTGTATATATGTGTTTATGTGTGTAAAATAGATAAATTAATTATATTTTTAATAAATGGTGACTTACATCCTTCACCTTTTGATGTATCAAAAAGTACATCATTATTATCTTTCCTATATAGTACAAGTGTCATGTGACTATCACTTGACAATCATATGATATACCTTGTTAGTATGAAATAAAATCTCTCCCCTTTTTGTGGATACTTATAGGAATACAGTGGAGATGAAGGGCGTGACTTCGGATCATCAGGAATAGGAGAAAATCTAAGAGAACAGTTAATAAATAATTAAGATGCTATCTACTATCCTTATATGAAGAAACAACTAAATAGTGGATGGGTTGTGGTTTTGTTACTATAAATAGTGAATGGGTTGTGGTTTTGTCACTATAAATAGTGGATGGGTTGTGGTTTTGTTACTATAAATAGTGGATGGGTTGTGGTTTTGTCACTATAAATAGTGTATGGTTGTGGTTTTGTTACTATAAATAGTGTATGGTTGTGGTTTTGTTAATCAATGAGTTGTGGTTTTGTTACATAGGTTGTGGTTTTGTTACAAAAATAGTGAATGGGTTGTGGTTTTGTTACTATAAATAGTGGATGGGTTGTGGTTTTGTTACTATAAATAGTGGATGGGTTGTGGTTTTGTTACAAAAATAGTGAATGGGTTGTGGTTTTGTTACTATAAATAGTGGATGGGTTGTGGTTTTGTTACTAATGTTTGTAGTTTTGTTACTGTATGGTTGTAGTTTTGTTACTATAAATAGTGAATGGTTGTAGTTTTGTTACTGTATGGTTGTAGTTTTGTTACTATAAATAGTGAATGGTTGTAGTTTTGTTACTGTATGGTTGTAGTTTTGTTACTATAAATAAGGAATGGTTGTAGTTTTGTTTCTATTGTCGGTCATTCCAAACTAAAGTTATCAGTATTTTTGATATCATGGTGAACACGATTGACCTTTATGTCATACCTTGCTGGTACCTCCCATCTCGAATCATTAGGATCATAAATCTTCACATGCAGCCTTTCATCTTCCTGAGCAGATATTTCTACCACAAGAGGAGTTATGTCCTGTCCATATGGACCAAATGCTAAACAATTTATCACAAGTGAGTAATAAATAAAGGACATTTATTGATCTATTCATTCAACTATTATCCATGTATTGATTGTGTCCATTCATCCCTCTATCTCTGATGACTTATCAAACCATCTATTCTAAATCTGTTCTCCATCCATTCATTTATCTACCCAGTCAATCAATACAATCATCTACATATTCATTCTATTTATCCATTAATCTATGGTTGCAATTATAGATGCTTCTTCATGTAACATTACATCATACGTTATAGGTAGTCAACACGTTGTTATTTCATTAATTAATGGTACATTTATATAGTCTGAGTCTCATATAAGAAGTGATTATTAAGAAATACATTAGATGTATAATTATAGTCAATGTATTTCAAACATGTATTCTGTGGTTTGTATAAATGTTTGTTAGGATAATATAGCTATGAAGTTACATCCTATTATAATTAGTGGGTTGGTTGTGGTTTTGTTACTATAGTGAAAGCTATATGCAGAAATAATGTGTAATCAACTTTACTATATAATTGTGATGATTTAAGTACATTTCTTTTTGCACAATCAAGTTTATTTAACAAACCATTATCACTCCTTTTACACTTACATGATCCATTTGTCCTGATTGTTATCTACAGTTGATGATAACAATGATAATTATTACAATTTATGGTACTAACAATTATTAATATCTGTCACTCCATTTATGCTCATGCATTCTACCTCTCCTCTGCCCCCTCTATCTCTCCACACATACGTACCTTAGCACCTAGAGTAGTTTTTTCAATATTATCTACTATATATTCTATTGCTCCTGATGGACGATTAGGATGAAAACACCAGATATCATTCTGAGAAAAAAAGTACACATATAAATGTATAATCAAGACACGTTACTTGTGTTTTGTTTTATTGCAAGTGTACCAGCGGAAAGACTGAAAACGATGCCAGCACTTAACCCTAACCTTTACATCAGTGTAACTAGAAAAGAGGTTGCTAATTACCAAAACACTCCTGGCTATCTAAAAAATTTTAATTAGGACTGACCATGTTTGTCATACTGTAACAAGCCAACGTTCACAATCTTCCTACAACTTGTGGTAATTCTACTGTTACCTTGTAAGGGTTCAGTGGATTGTATTAATATTATATTTAGCCAAACTAATTCTGTATTTTTCCACAAACAGTATGGCTGCCTTTTAAGTGTTCAGCTGATTGTATTGGTATTCTGTATCTTTCCACAAATAGTGGTAATTTGATTGCCTTCTAGAGTTCAGTGGATTGTATCAGTATTCTGTATCTTCCTACAAATAGTATGGTTGCCTTCCAAGTGTTCAATTGATAGTATCTTTCCACAAATAGTGGTAATTTGATGGCCTTCTAAGAGTTCAATGGATTGTATTAGTATTCTGTATCTTCCTACAAATAGTATGGTTGCCTTCTAAGTGCTCAGTTGATTGTATCTTTCCACAAATAGTGGTAATTTGATGGCCTTCTAAGAGTTCAATGGATTGTATTAGTATTCTGTATCTTCCTACAAATAGTACAGTTGTCTTCTATAGCTCAACTGATGGTATTAGTAGCATATTTGGCCAGACTAATTGTATACCTATCATATGAATTGTACTTATTTTAATTGTTACTTACGTCTCTTGGATTCCAGCAACATTTCTTATTCTCACATCCTGTTTGATTTATACCAACAAACCCTGATAACATGAATAATTTGTGCATCAATAATAATGGTCTCTATTTACTTGATGTAATATAATTGTATGATAAATTATTTATAGATCTATATTTACAATGTATGATAAAATGGTTAGCTTGTCACGTTTTTGTGCTAGAGCTAGTAGTGTTGCACATTTTATGAAAATTTTAAATCACTGACTTACCACAGTCTATCCTTTTGCCATTTTTATCACAAGTTGTATTGTCACTGCTACACAATACAAGATGATAAGTGAGTACCAATAGCACTGAATACTTCATTGCTGACCTCTTTGCTGACTGATCGGACACGACGGAAGAAAGTAATTAAATAAGGCTATTCATTGCTACCAGCCCCACCCTTGATTTTGGAGATGTACACTAAAACGCCCTTTCTTTAAAGAAATGTTTCGATTACTGACAATAGTAGCACTTGTGTGCAGCTTCACTTTCCCCATTAAAGGCCAATGTCCTTCCGTTTCAACCGTTATTCCTTCCAGTGGTCTATATAATGGAATATTTAAATTGATTGGACTTAACCTTGATCAAGTCAACAACATCACTGCATCAAGTGGTAGTATCAACACTATTGGAATGAACTCCAGTCAGATCAACTTTACATTCCAGTCCTCTGTGTCAGGAAGTATTACTCTTACCTTGTTACCTAATAATCTCAACTCTTGTGATACAATCAAGATCACCATCGATGTGAAGAGTGTAGGTTGGTTTTGATTATATGCAAAGGTGATATGCAGGCATAAAAGCAAAAGAAAACTGAAAAGATCAGGAATCCGACTTGGGTTGAACCCACAATCTTCTGATGTCACTCTTACCATCTGAGCCATCGGGCTCCTTGATGGCAACGGAGTGTAGGATTGTACTAATCAGATTCTTGACTTTTTCAATTTTCCTTTGTTTCTAATTTCCTTGTACCTGCATATTATACATAATTATAATTATATCTGCAATATTTGTGAATGCTATGTACATTTAACTGGTTCATTTTTTGATCTACAATTTATCATTCTTGCATAGGTCCACTAATCTCTGCTATCTCAAGTACCAGTGGTCAGCCAGGAACAGTCATTCGTGCTAGTGGATGTTTTCCATCAACATGTGGAGATAACAGTACAACCTATTCCATACAAATAGGAGGCGTAAATGTTGAACTGATCGATCACAATATAGTCAATGAGGGTCTGGATAGTACGTTCTACATACGTCTAGTTTCTATTGATGCAGCAATTTCTAAAGCAGATATTGTACTAGTTTCTGAGCATGGAACACAATTTGAGATAATAAATCATGAGATTGATTACGAGCTAGCTGGTAATATAACAAATGTGACCCCTTCGTCTGGTCAAACAGGAACAGAGGTTACTATTACAGGAAATAATTTAATCGGGCTTGGAGAATTGGGGGTAACTTTATCCACAGTAACTTTAGATGGCATTGAAGCTAATATCATAAGTTCTTCACAGTCTGTCATTGTAATACGAGCTGGAAATGGCATCGCAGGATCTGGCGTAATTGAACTTAAGTCGAACCAGTTTGCAAATGGTGCTGTTTTAGAAGGTCCTTATAATTCTGTGTCTGGAATGTGGACATATTTGGAAAATGGAGTTATTACATTATTCATCCCTCCTGCAGCTCAAGCCGGTACAACTATTTATGTATGTGGTTCCAATATACTTGGAGGAGGTAATGCAGTTACGAATGTAACAATTATCGGAGCTGTATCACCTATGTTTTCAAATGGCCTAGTACCTGTGTCAGACCCTGAAGTAACAGAACAATGTATTACAGCTGTAGTACCCAGTCCTTCTGAATCTTTACCACAAGAGGGTCCAGTAAATATAACAGCTAACACAAAAGCTTTGGTATTTACTCAAAGTAATCTAAACTTTAAATATGCTTCTATATCATCTGTTACACCCACTGAGGGACAAGAATACACTATTGTAACAATTACTGGTACCCATCTTCTTTCTGGCTATGATACACTCATTCCTAGAGTCTTTCTTGCGGGTGTAGAAGCGACTATTATTAGCTTCACTACAGATGAAATAGTAGTACAAGCTTCACCTCCAAATATTGCTTCAAATGTAATTAATCAAATAGAGAATGTTGAAATCCAAGTCAACAAATATGCACTGAATTTTACACTCACTTACAACGATGGATGGACTTACCTTACACCTGGGGAGATTGTCAGTGTTAATCCTACTTTTGGGCAGTATGGAACATATGTTACCCTCAGTGGTACACAATTACTTGGCTATGGTTCGATGCTTCAGTATGTATCAATACTTGGATCTGAAACTGGAAATTTTGATGCTGATGTTCATGTCAATGCAAGTATCATATCGTCTAGTGTAACTACAGTCACTATAGAAGTGCCTAAACCAGTCAATGTTGACTATACTGGTTTTGTTGATATTTTACTTGTGGCAGATAATGGTGCCCAGGTGAGAGGAAACTCAGTGTTTGAGTACAAGGAAAGGGGAATGATTGGGATGGTGAACCCAACTGAAGGACAACGAGGAACATTTGGTAAGAAACTATGCATGCATTTTGTAAAGAGATTATACCTAAATGTTTTGAGCTTAATTTATACGTAGTATTGTAATTTTATAATATACCACTAAGATTCATCAATTATGAATGAAATTCTTTATGTTAAAGTATAACAATGCATTATGATGTCTCAATGTCTCTCTCTCTACCTCTCCCTCCCTCCCTCTTTCTCTCTCTTTCTCTCTCTCTCTCTTTCTCTCTCTCTCTCTCTCACTCTCTTTCTCTCCATCTCTCTCTCCCTCTCTCTAGTAACTATTAATGGAACCAATCTATTTGGATATGGCACAAATATTACACAAGTGAAATTAGGCAACATTATAGCAGAGATTCTTTTTGACAAGTCAGACAGTACATCTATCTTTGTTCGAGCAGCTAATTCAAGTGTAAATGAGGACACAACTGTTTTTATTACACTTATAGCTGACTCACATGCTCAGGTTCAATCATCCAGTGCGATATGGACCTACATCAAAGAAGGAGAAATAACATCTATAACACCAAATAGTGGTCAGATTGGATCGAGAGTTACAATTAATGGTACAAATCTTTTAGGTGGGGGACAAACGATTACAAAAATGTACATGGATGGAGTCGAACCTGTTATCAACGCTGGATATACTGATAATCAGATAACTGTGTCATTGGGTGATGAGTCATTGCTTAACTCTAATCTATATCCTGGTGAAATATATATTGAAACTAATACAGGTGCCATAGTCAAGGGAGGTCCTTTCAAACAGTTCTCTCCAGGTAATATCACTACATTCTCACCAACTCAAGGACGATTAGGTACTGAAATAACCATTACTGGATATAATCTGACAGGTCAGGGTAATTCCATTATTAATGTCAGTGTAGCTGGGTACAGTGTGATTTCTGGTACCTATGAAACAACTGATGGTGACACACAACTTGTGATTCAAGTACCAAATGCGTCTAATGGAACCACAGGTATTATAAGTCTCAGTATTGACACAGGAGCCATTGTTAAGTCAAGCATGGAGTTTACATATCTTCAGCCTGGTGAAATTAATACAGTAGATCCAGATACAGGAACAGAAGGGAGAGGGGTATTTGTTCGTGGTATCAATCTTAAAATTAACAGTCTTGATATTACAAGTGTGAAAATAGGACAAGCCGAGGTCCAAAGAATTGTTACTGAGACAAATAGTGAGGTATCTTTCATAGTTGGGCCTGCTCCAGAAAGCAATCAGACCACTCTACCTGTGCGAATTACATCATCTGATGGGTCATATGTAGAGGGAGGTAATTTTACATACCAAGAATTTGCCCTGTCCATCTTTGGGCTTGCTCAAGGTCAATATGGCACAGAGATTACTTTAAATGTTCCTTTTCCAGTGTATGAAGTTCTCAGAGTACAGTTTGATGATCAAGATGCTTTGATTTTGAAAACCAATTCAGATGATTCAACAGTCACTGTCGAGACTCCTAGAGCACAGCAACTTGGTCAATATACAGTAGATGTTGTGGTAGAAGATATCAACAATCTCATCGCTAGATTAAAAAATGGATTTACTTACCTGTCAGAGGGTGTGATATGTTCAGTATCACCTTTGCAAGGACAAAGGGGAACCAAAGTAAGCATACAAGGGGAAAATCTCCTTGGTGGTGGATTGAATATTAGTTCAGTTAGTTTCAGTGATGTATTTGCTAAAGTTGAATACAGCTCTAATACATCAGTCAATGTGTCACTAATGAATAATCTGCCTCAATCTGACTCTTACCCAATCTCAACAGATATCACGCTCAATGCCAATACTGGTGCTATGGTAACAAGTCTTAATGCATTTAGTCTAATTCAGCCTGGGCTGATAACATCAGTAAGCCCTAATTTTGGTCAATATGGCACTCTAATCACAATAGAGGGAATCGACCTTCTTCAGGAAAGTTTAGAGCTTGTGTCTGTCACACTAGTTGGTATAAATGCTGAGTTAGTTGGAGAACCCAACAATACATTCATTCAGGTCAGAGCGGCTTCATCGCCAGCTGGTAATGGTACTGTTTCCATTATATTATCGAGTGGAGCTGAAATCACATCAAACCAGTCACTCCAGTTTACTTATTTAGTACCTGGTGCAATAGATTCTGTAACTCCTATGATTGGCACTGAAGGGACTATGGTTACAATTCGTGGTAGCAACCTGCTTGGTGGGGGTTCAAATGTCTCCATTGTCACACTTGATGGCATTGCTGCAAATCTGATCAGTTATGACATTGAAAATATTACCGTTAAAGCAGGAAAAGGTAACGTTTCTGCAGTACAGGGTGATGTCGTAATAGTGTCTAACACAGGTTCTATTGTTACTTCAATTGGATCTTGGATGTATGAGGAACTTGGTAATATAACATCTATCACTCCTTCATCTGGTCAACAAGGAGTTATAGTTGAAATTAATGGGACCTCTTTCCTTGGTAGTTCTGGATTTAATGTCTCAAATGTCACACTAGCTGGGATCCAGGGAACTATTCTAGAACAAAATGACACAATGATTATAGTCGAAGCCAAATACAGTGAAACAGGTTTAACAGGTCCTGTAGTTCTTTATATATGGTCTGGTCCAGTGATAACAAGTTCAAATAACTGGACCTATTACCCAGCCTCATTGAATTCAATTACACCAGTCTCGGGTGTCAATGGAACTTATGTGACATTAACAGGCACAAACATAGTTGGTGAACCGAACACGTTGCACACATTGTCTAGTGTATACTTTGGAGACATTCCTTGTTACGATATTCAAATACAGTCTCAAAATACAGTTCAGGTCAGAACAGGATTTTCATCAAATTCAATTGGATTAAGGGATATTCGAATCACTTCAACATCGGATGCTTACCTAGTACTTGAAAATCAATGGCAGTTTAATGAACCTGGTTATGTAACATTGCTGTCACCAAACTCTGCATCTCCTGGAGAGAATGTTACTATCCTGGGCAACAATCTAGTCCCTACGAATGCTACCACTGTACAAGTAGTAACAGGTGAGACTAAGGCATTCAGCACAGAGATTTGGAATACCTCGGCAATTAGTTTTCGAGTAGGTGTTTATAACGTCTCGGATGAACCAGGAACACAGTTGCCAATTTACATAGTGTCAAATGATGGTTCAACAGTGTTTAACAGTACACCTCTATTTACATTCACTTCAGTTAGTATTGCTAACAGTGTTGCTCCTTACGCTGGAGAGAATGGAGTGATTGTAGTGATAAATGGAACACATCTCTTTGATGCTAATCAAGGACCACATAGAGTATATCTTGCTGGAATAGAAGCAGAAATAATAAATTATACAAACACATATATCACTGTACGAGCTGGTAATGGCAACAGTTTAAGAGGAAGTGTAACTATTGAATCAACAGATGGCACATTTAGTGGTATTGGAGGGAATGCATGGACTTATTTACCTGTTCTAACTACAAGTCATGTTTTGCCCTCGTCAGGAAGGAATGGGACAATTGTGTCAATTGACATTACCTCTGTACCAAGCAATTTTGAACTGCAATCTGTATATTTTGGAGATATACAAGCTACTATTGCATCTGTAGTGAATGGAGTAGTAACATTATATGCAGGTTATTCTTCTGATCCATCATCAATGACAGATATCACTCTAAACTTTCAGGACAATGTTGTGCTGACAATTAGCAATTCTTGGAGTTACCAAACACCTGTTTCCATAATGACCAACAGCGATCTTATTGGTTATTATAACTCACTTATCTCTCTCAGTGGAATTGGATTTCAAGGAGGGCTTGCTGGTATACAAGTAAGCTCAGTCAACTTAGCTGGGTTTAATACAAGAATTATGGTACAGACAGATACGCTCATACATCTAAAACTACTTCAAGCATTTAATTCAAGTGGTGGGAATGTAACTGGACCTATAGTTATCCTATCAGAGGATGGAGCTATATACACATCCACAATCCAAAATATCACATTCACATATACTCAAGTCCAAGTCACATCTGTCTCACCTAACCAAGGTCAGAATGGGACTCGAGTTACTATCTCTGGTACCGGTCTGTTAGCTGGAGGTAGCATGATTACTTCATTTACATTGGGTGGTATAAGTGCCTCACGTATTGACCATTATGATAATTCTGAAATTCAGGTCTCTGCAGCCAGTTTTGATTCCAAGACTGAGTCTCTGGATATTGTATACGTTATGGATTCTGAAGCAGAAATATCAATCCCTAGTGTATGGTCTTATCTTTCTCCTGGTAAGATAAACTTTTTGACACCATCTGATGGTAGTAAAGGAACAGTGGTCACTATCATTGGCGAAAGAATGCTTGGAGGAGGTGACAAAGCTAGTGTGGTTTATTTGAATGGAGTGCAGGCTATGGAAATTTTACTAAGTCATGACAAAGTGGTACAGGTCAGAGCAGGTGAAAGTGAGCTGAAAGACGCTGGACAGGTCACTGTTATAGCTAATACTGGTGCACTACTAACATCTAACGTATCTAAAGTCTCATTTGCGTATTTAGAGCCTGGTGTTGTTAACCTATTCAATTCTACTTCAGTTCAATATGGTACAGAGGTAACTATTGAAGGTATGAATTTCCATAGAGGTGAGGGAGTAAGTAAAGTTACTATTGCTGGTGTTGAAGCTGCCATCACCTCATCGAGTGCAACCAATATACATGTGATAGCTCAAAGACCATCCCAGCTGGACTCATTCACAGGCCCTTTAATTGTGGAATCAAATTATGGAACACTGTCCCAGAGTGAACAGAATTTTACTTATCTTCAAGAGGGTAATATATATGACATACAACCATCACAGGGTCAGAAAAACACAGAGGTGGTGATCAACGGAGTTCGACTACTAGGCGGTGGAACAACTCTTTCATCTGTATTTATTGCTGGTGTATCAGCTGATATCATGTTTGCTAATGATACTCAAGTCTGTGTAATGGCGATGGAAAATTATCCAAGTAATTTCACGAATGTTATTGGTGATATTGTGTTGAATTCCAACACTGGAGCTATAGTTGAACGAATCAATGGTTGGACATATGTACAAGTTGGTAAAATTGATTTGCTTACACCTCTTTCTGGTCAATATGGAACAATAGTAACCATTACTGGTGAAAGGTTAACAGCAGGAGGAAATGAAGTTCAAGATGTGTACATAGGAAATACATCAGCTTTGGAGGTTATCTCCAGTCAAACAACTGAAGTTGTTTTTCGAGCTGGTGAACCTATCACTGAGGATGCTTTTGATGGTACAATTATGCTGGTTTCTAGTGATGGAGGTGAACTTAATAGCAGTTGTGTTTGGAGTTATCAAGATGCCAGTGAAATTTCAATGGTATCACCGATAAATGCAACCGGTGGTAGTATTGTCAACATATCAGGATATAGTTTGTTAGGTGGAGGTGATAGTATTATCAGTGTAATGATGGCAGGTATTGAGGTTCGTGAAATTCTAAGTGGTAATGAGACCTTGATAGAAGTGGAAATTGGGTTTAATCCAGATGGACAGGAAAAGATTGGAGATATTCGTGTAGAGGCAGACACAGGAGCTCTGACTATATTGGCTGATGGATGGGTTTATGTTAGTGAATGCCCTGTAGGGCAATATGGAAACAGCACTGATTATTGCTTGGCTTGCCATCCTGAGTGTATTCATTGCTATGGACCATTAGACTTTGATTGCTACGACTGTCAAAATTTTCACATAAACATAGATGATGAAATGCGATGTGTTACTAAATGTCCTAGCTTATCTAATCTTGATAAAGAATGTGTTGACGTTTGTCGTACAGATCAATTTGAGCAGATATCTACAATTGATAATGCAACTTACTGCATTAATTGTGACTCTCAGTGTGATCCTAACCTTAGTTGTACTGGGACTGCACCATCCCAATGCACTAGATGTAAGAATGTGAAACAAAATGGTGTATGCATTGAAAGATGTTCAGTCAACTATTTCACTGACAATGGTACTATCTGTATGCTGTGTAATAATCAGTGTGTACCAGAGAAGGGCTGTATAGGACCAGAATCATATCACTGCAATGAATGTCTAAATGTGATAATCTCAAGGGTTATAATATCAACTGATATTGAGAGACAGGTCGATGAATGTATACAGTCTTGTCCAAGTGGGTATTATACAAATATGAAACAATATTGTCAACCTTGCCATTCGCTGTGTCTTGGTGGTTGTGTGGGTCCATTGGCCTCAGATTGTGACCAGTGTGCTAATACTTCCATTATTGATTCTAATGGTACAAGAGAGTGTATACCACAATGTAATCCTGATCCAAATATGAAGATATTCTATCAAGAACTGAGCACTGGTATATGCAAACCTTGTAGCTCTCTGTGTTCTACTACCTATGGGTGTACAGGCCCTACAGCACGTGATTGCATCAACTGTTTAAATTTCACAGGTAGTAACACAAATGCAAGTGAATTTCTACCTAAACTAGATGGAGAATGCACACATAGTTGTCCAAACATTTCTTATTACATAGATTTAAGAAGTGGTTCATGTGAACAATGCCATACTTCATGCACTAACGGTTGTACTGGCCCTACAAGTCAAGAATGCAACACTGATGAGCCTAACACAGCAAGCACTAGTAACAGCAGCCCATTTTCTGCCGGTACGGGGACTATTGTATTAGTGGTGGTTATAATTATAGTTTTATTTGTGGTGATGTCGATTATTATTGTTGCTTTGTTTCTGAGAACATACAAAAAAGGAGAATGGAAGGTCAATTCTATCGGAGATGATCAAGAAAGTGGAGGAGGATTGGAACTACATTCAAGGATTGTATCACAAGAATTAACAGAAACTGCACTGAATGAAACTGATGGGTATGGTACTGGATCAAGAAGGGATAGATCTGGCATGGAAATGATATCAAGAATCAATCCAGTATTTCTGGCTACTGAACAGAACAGATCACAGGAGGACATAAGAGGTGAAGCTTCTCCACCTATACACATTACTTCAGAGAATGACCACAGCCAAACAAGTGAAGTATACATGGAGATGGATTCTCCTATATCAGAGGACCTCCCTGTACCTGATCCCCTTTTGCAAAACACCTCCGATGTTCCTCCTCCGAGACCTCCAAAACCATCAAGCAATTCAAATCTTCCAGCAATTCCCACCAAATCCTATAAACCTCCTCCACCAGTTCCTCCACACACACCTCCACCATCACCAACCAGATATGACATGGGTGATGTGTTTTCAAACGAAATCAACCCAATGTCGACACAAGAAGAGGAATTCAAAGATGTCGATATATTTGATCTTCCTCTACCGCCAACAGTTGATCAACGTGATCACACCATAAACAGGCTTTCCGACCAGTTCCCACTTGCAATTCAGGAAGAAAATATTTATGAATTGGATGACTCCGAAGCTGTTGATCTATACAAAATGCAACATATGCAACATCGATCACCTCCACCAACTCCCACATCTGAACAGCCACCGAAACTACCTGCTAGATCTTTAAGTGGTAAGTTTAAGGCCAAACCACCTCCACCAATGCCATTTTCGTCCCATAGTCTCTCAAGAACTAGTGTTACTAGTACAGACAGTTATACGAGTGCTATTGACCAATCCAACCAAGACACTGAAGATGTGTATGAATGCATACCTGGTGATGAGAATGGGTTTGAGTCTACAGTAACACAGGAAGCTATTTCAGAGAAGCCAAAACCAAAACCAAGGAAAAGATTTTAAACAATACAAATATATAATATCCATTTTCCGAAATATTTATTAGAATTATACTTTGAAAGTTTTGTAATTCCCCCACACTCCCTGACTACAATAGGACAAATAATATTTTTTGTTAGATGTGAAGGCAAAGTTGTCATTATTTGTTTGTCAATACTTCTCTTTTATGTATTTTAACTTTTTCGATAAAAATATTTTCAAACTTCAATACAATACAAGTCATAATCTATGATCTGATATACAAGATATATAAGTGTATATACCAGTTAAAATTAATGTACATGTGTATGTACATGTATATACATGTACATGCTATATAAATAATACCAAACATGTACATGTACATACTATATAAATAATACCAAACATGTACATACAGTTAATAACATGTACATACTATATAAATAATACCAAACATGTAGATACAGTTAATAAAATGTACATGTACATACTAATACTAAACATGTACATACAGTTAATAAAATGTACATGTGCATGTACACGTACATACTACATAAATAATACCAAACATGTACATACAGTTAATAAAATGTACATGTGCATGTACACGTACATACTACATAAATAATACCAAACATGTACATACAGTTAATAAAATGTACATGTGCATGTACATGTACGTACTACATAACTAATACCAAACATGTACATACAGTTAATAAAATGTACATGTACATACTAATACTAAACATGTACATACAGTTAATAAAATGTACATGTACATACTAATACTAAACATGTACATACAGTTAATAAAATGTAGACTTCAGTTATCAACTGAACTGTCAATTTTTACAGTCAATCAACAATATTTTAATGATTTTGTATTTGTAGTAATCCATTATTAATAAGTGTTTGAACTCTGCTTTGAAATTCTGGTGAATTAGACTGCAGTAATCTAAAGACAATAAATTAAAGAAAATTTAGCAACGATGAAGAACTACAATTATTTCTATTATTAAATGGAAAAATAAAGTGTGGAAAGACACATGTAGTAAGACCCATTTTCTTTGAAACTTTCGTAATTTTCAATTAAATTTTGTATAGCCAATTGAAAATTAACGCTACATTTTATGAACAAGGCTGAAAGAGGAAAGTGATAAATGTTGGTAGTCACTTTGAATCGAACCCAGGGTCACTATGACAACCAGACAACCACCAATTGGAACTATTAAATTATTTTAGTCCATACTTTTGAGCTTTGTCTGGGTCTGTTCTAAGAGTGTGCAGTAACTTCTGAATATCAGGATCTTGTAGAGCATTCTGAACTTCTGGTTTCTCTAACAGGTTCTTCATAATTTCTTCATCTAAAAGATAGTGATAAAGTATTTATAATATGAGATCATTTTCAAAAAAGTGACCCTCTCCCCATGACTAATTTTAGCAAAATGCTTATATTCAGTCGCTCGCAGTTCCACTATTTTGTATGCAAGGGTAGGGAGGGGGAAACTCAGATTAGGAATATCCCCTTCTCCTTCCTGCTGACCTGGGAAGTGAATGAAATTTGGTATAAAAGCAATTCAAAGAGTGATTATTAGATATCAAATTTTATCAGCTTCCTATACAAAATAATGGAATGAAGAGTGATTATTAAAGTAAGCATTTGATCAAAATTATTTTATGGGACAAGATCCCTTTTTTTTTGCAAATTAGGTCTCGTATACAACAGAAACCTGGTATAGAAACAAGTTCATCACCATCATTTGAATATATTACCAAGGACACAAACGATAATGTAAATTTCGTTCACCTTCCGTTAGTTTTTCTGTAATTAAAGGTTCTTCCCGGGGCTTTTCTTGTTTATCAGCTAATGAATTAAAGTGGTCACCCATCAATGAACAGAACTCTTGAAGGAAGTTCGCAACTTCAGGACTTTCTTGAGCAGCTGCAAGTGCAGCTTTGGGATTTTTGTGAAACAGTTCCAGGGAATTCAAAAGGGTAGGATCATTGAATGCTTTGGAAAGAGTAGCACTCTGGTCTATTTTAGCGATCAGATCATCATTGACCCAATCTAGAGTTAAGAGACAAACAATAATAATCATGTACAAAACATTTTACTGGTAACTGTAGCAACGTCCACATTGAAGCAGCATGGAAACAAGCTCTAATAGTGAAACAGCACAGGAACAAGCTCTAATATTGAAACAACATGGGAACAAGCTCTAATATTGAAACAACATGGGAACATGCTGTTTCAATATTAGAGCTTGTTCCTGTGCTGTTTCAATATTAGAGCAATATTGAAACAGCACAGGAACAAGTTCTAATATTGAAACAGCACAGGAACAAGCTCTAATATTGAAACAGGACAGGAACAAGCTCTAATATTGAAACAGCACAGGAACAAGCTCTAATATTGAAACAGCATGGGAGCAAGCTCCAATATTGAAACAGCACAGGAACAAGTTCTAATATTTGAAACAGCACAGGAGCAAGCTCATGGATCATTAATTTTGTAAACAATATTCAGTTGAAATCTGATATACTGATATCATATCTAATATCAATATTACTTGCAGTGTGTATACAGTAGTGGAACCCCTCTATTGAGGACACCATGAAATGAGGACACCCCCTGTATTAAGGACACTTACAAATGTCCCAAACTATGTTTTATAATATAAATTTACTCCTGAAATGAGGACACCCCTGTAATCAGGACACTTATATTTGTCCTAAGGGTGTCCACAATAGAAGGGTTCACTGTATACCTTTTGAAGCAAGCAGTGGATAAGCTTTCTTCATTTTGTCTTGAACTTCATCCAATCGTAGTTTGTCTTTCTCATTGTCCTTCTTTCCTTGTAGAAAAGGCATATCTTTAGACACCTGATCAGAATCTACTGTCTTGACAGGTAACTGCTTGCTCTGATCTCTTCTGCTGGATTGGGTACTTGTTTTAGAAACCGGTTTTGATTTTTGTACACCTGATTGTTTAGTTTTAGATGAACTACCAAACAAGAACCCCTTCTTCATGCCTCCAAAACTCCCAGGCCCTTTATCATTATTAATCTTATAACTAGGATTACTAGAGTTTTCAAATTTGGAATAATCGTCATCTTGCTTTATAGTTTGTTTTCTTACGTCACTTTCCTCTCTTGAACAAATTAACAAGTCTGGACGTGGTCCATTACCATCCTCTAATTCTAGAAGTGATCTGTCTACTGTTATATGCTTTGAAGAAGGCATTGTACACGAAGTTGAGTCCTTCCCCATCTTAGTTTGATCACGAACGGTTTTCAACTTCCGAACATACTCGGACATGTCCTCAAGTGGAGGAACATCATCTAATGATAAAATAATCAATCAAGCTACTAATACATTATACATATAGTACATCACAAATATTATCATGATTGTATAATATATATATATATATAATTTTATATATATATATATATATATATATATATATAATATATATATATACGTATATACTATACGAAATGTAGGACTGGCCACACCCTGTAGTACAACATCTATAATATGTTTTGCTGCAAAAAACATAAATTCTCCTGAGTTGATTACCTTCCTCATTTACAGACATGAATGTCACACTCACTACATACACCCTACATGTGTGTACTAATACTGACACACCCCAAAAATATACATGTAGGCGTGGCCTGGAGGTGTGACAGCTGAGCGTTTGCCATTGGATGATCAATGTCATGTGACATAACAAATCAAGAGATCATGTTTAATACATCATTAAGAGTTGGATCCAGGTCCATGATTCCACCAGCCATTCACCAATCATCAAACTATATTAATGAGAAACATTTGGAAGGTCCTACAGGTCAAGATCGTGTCACAAGTGTACCTGGATTATCAGAAAGCCGAGGTTCTTCCTTTCAACCTTTGCTAAAAAGCTTGTTAGAATTTAATAGACCTGGTAGAAATCATGAGGTAATATAAACTAATGGATTAACTGAAGTCTGTTCACATTCACGATGTCCTCAAAGTTAGGATGTGATGACTTTATATGTAACATAGCATATAGTTTAATGTCATAAGGTTATTACATGATAATGAAGCAATGGATTGAAATTTAACATGAACAAAAAAGAACGGAAGGATAATTATATGAAAATGGTGGAGGTAAAGAGATTGTTGGTCATTCCAAACTAAAGTTATGAACATTTTTTTGAGGTCATGGTGGTCGTGAATCATCTTTAGTAGATAAGAGTATTCATTACTAACAGGACTCCATGACAGAAAAATCCATTCCCTTTGCCAGGACTGTAGACTCAGCCTAATAGTTATGTGCATGTATTATTTCAGTCTCGTTCCCAAGAGCATAGGTAACTGGGACTGGGGATGAAATACATGTATACATGTAGTATTATTTCTCAATGATCTTATAAACCATACCCCTGACTCCTTTCAAGTATCTTTCTTTTTCAGGTCAACTTATTTCAACTTGATAGGCTCAGACAACTTGTGGTCCTTTTACGTGATCATCCACAGTCCAGAACCGAGGTATGGGAGTCTGGGATTGTGTCTACTTTGATTAATTTACTTGAAACTGGCCCTAATGAAGTTCAACAACAGGCCAATATAGCATTATCACTATTGGGCCATGTACCCCCATATGAGGGACATGGCTTAAGGATATTAGCCATCGATGGAGGAGGTATCAGGTGAGCAGACAAAAGAGATTTCAAAGTTGAAATAAGAATATATATGACCTAATTTTCTAAAGGGACACTTACCTCAAAAGTCAAAACACTGCCATTATGTATAGGAAGTTGATGAAATTTGGTAGCAACGAAGATTAGTCTTCCTGAATACCAAATTTGGTAGCTATGAAAATTAATAATAGAATAACAAATTTCATTCACTTTCTGTACAATATGGTGGAATCGTGAGTGATTTAAACTTTTGATCAAATTATTTTGCACCTTTTCAATAATTAGGTTACACGTGACAAATTATTGATATGATTGTTTTCCAGTGATAGCATCGGTTTAGAGGATTCTTCCTCACAAGTCTGACCAGCTTTAGTTAATAATGTTCTTTATATGCCTATTGATTCCTGATTTAATTTTTCTCTCCTCAGAGGACTCATCCCCATTATTCTGTTACATCATCTGGAACAGGTCTCTGGACTTAAAATTAATCAAATGTTTGATTATGTTGGAGGTACAAGCACAGGAGCTTTAGTAGCTAGTGAGTGAGTAAGTACAGTGGACACAAACAAACTAAAACATTGTAACATGTTTAACTTGCATTATTTACCCGTATGAATTTACTAGTTTACATGTACATGTATATATGTTAGTGTCTCAGTAGCTCACATGTATATACATGTATGTTAGTGTTGTATTAATAAACTATAACTAAAACCTCTTTTAGTAAGGTATTGTGACTTTTAGTTAACTAAACTATAACTAAATTACAGGTCTATTGTAATAACTATACCTCTTTTAGTAAGGTATTGTGACTTTTAGTGAACTAAACTATAACTAAATTACAGGTCTATTGTAATAACTATAACTAAAACCTCTTTTAGTAAGGTATTGTGACTTTTAGTTAACTAAACTATAACTAAATTACAGGTCTATTGTAATAACTATAACTAAAACCTCTTTTAGTAAGGTATTGTGACTTTTAGTTAACTAAACTATAACTAAATTACAAGTCTACTGTAATAACTATAACTAACTACTAAATTGAAAATTTGGCCAAGAATGGGCACTTTTAGGTAGTTAACCAAAACTTTTAGGTAGTTAACTAAAACTATTAATTATTAATTATTAGCAAAATGCAGTGAATAAAAATTTGTTTATACCTGTACCTGCAGTAGTGTGGAGATATTTTATTATTGTGTTTTAATATACAGGTCTTTTGTTCTTACGAAAGGTATCTACCAAGGAGGCAGAGACTATGTATCGTGAGTTGAGTGGAAAGATCTTCAAAATGAATAATTTTCTAGGCTTGGGGCAACTGTTCTTGAATCAATCATTTTACGATTCCTCGCAACTGGAAAAACAGATTAGAAGACACAGTGTCGTGGAGAAAATGATGTTTGAAACATCATGTGATCCTACTGTACCAAAAGTATGATATGATAATGTCTCTGTGTCTATCCATCCATCCATCCATCCATCTATCCATCCATCCATCCATCTATCTGTCCATACTTACTTATCTATTCATACATTCATCCATCCATCCATCTACCCACCCACTCATCCATCCAAAGGCCTTATTCGTCCCTCAATCCATCCATTCTTCCATCTATCCATCCATTCAACCAACCATCCAGCCCTCCAAATACATACATCCCCTCTATCCATCCATCCATCCATCCATTCATCCAGCCTTTCAAAGACTTACATCACATTCATCCATTCATACCAACCATCACCCACTCATTCATATTCTTATTCCTCCAGATGTCTTTTGTAGCTACTCTTGTCAATCGTCCAGTGATTGAACCGTTTCTATTCACTAACTATCAACATCATCCTGATCGTACTTCAAATTACCGTTCTCGTTGTAATGTTAGTGTGTGGAAGGCTGTCATGGCAAGTACAGCAGCTCCAGGATACTTTGAAGAAGTTAAACTAGAAAACTATATCTTACAGGTCATCCATCACTCAGTAGGATGGATGGATGGATGGAGAGATGAATGGATGGAGGGTTAGAGGGTTGGATGGATGGATGGACAGTTGGATGGATGAATGGATGGAGGGTTGGAGGGTTGGATGGATGGATGGAGGGTTGGAGAGATGGATGGATGGAGGGTTGGAGAGATGGATGGATGGATGGAGGTTGGATGGATGGATGGATGGATGGATGGAGGGTTGGAGAGATGAATGGATGGAGGGTTGGAGGGTTGGATGGATGGACAGATGGAGAGTTGGAGAGACAGATGGATGGATGGATGGATGGAGGGTTGGATAGATGGATGGATGGATGGACAGGTAGAGGGTCGGAGAGAGGGATGGATGGATGGAGGGATACATGTAGATGGATGGATAGACAGATGGAGGGTTGGAGAGATGGATGGATGGAGGGATGGATGAATAGGAGGGATAGACAGACAGATGGATGGATGATGAATTGATTAAGTATAGAAATGTAATGTTTATTGTTATACTATAGGATGGATCACTTTTAACAAATAATCCAGCTGCTATAGCCCTTCATGAAGCTCGTCTTTTATGGGGACCGAAGGTACCCATACAATGTCTTATGTCTCTTGGTACTGGACGCTGCATGAAAGGAAGAGAGAATGAAAAGATGAGTAATAGTACAAGTTTGAGAGAGAAGTTAACAAAGGTTGTAGCCAGTGCTACCGATACTGAAGGTAAATGGATGATGAATGATGAGGATGGATGGATGGTTGGTTGGTTGGATATTTTCATGTACATGTGAATTGATCAAATCAGTGTATGCATAGTTCACCAGCCTTAGGCCCTTGGTATCCATGGTAACAGAATGAAGATATCTTATATTTCTCCTCTGTCATTGCAGCTGTTCACACTGTCTTACAAGACTTGCTTCCATCATCTACATATTTTAGATTCAACCCTTCACTATCACAAGAGATAGCATTAGACAATCCCAAACCATGTAATCTTCAAGGTTTGGTAGATGATGGTAACCATTTTGCAGAATCAAACCAAGAATTGATCCATCAGGCAGCTGAGTGTTTAGCAGCAAAGAAGACGGTAGCACAGAAAGCACACCAGTGGTATGTAGATCAGTGGAGAAGAATTAAACAATGGAGATGATATTGTTGATGATCAATAAGATCCACTGAACCAGATCTAAATGTTCTATTTTTATAACAAATCATTTTTAGATTCTCAACTAGAATAACAGTTATTAATTTGTAATCATTTGAAGTGTTCACATTTACTTGATAATTCAAGACTATTGTAATAGTCAGCAAGTAAAAGATAATAATTGATGATAATAAAAAATGAAAGAACATGTACATGTTGAGATATTAAAACCGAAAAAGCACACACACTAGATTAGGCTAGATTGTATGCAATGCATAATTGTACATACACAGCTTGCACAATTGAATGACCTTGTAAAATTGTACAACCTTGTGTAATTGTACACAGCTTGCACAATTGTACAACCTTGTGTAATTGTACACAGCTTGCACAATTGTACAACCTTGTGTAATTGTACGAGCTTGTGTAATTGTATGCAGCTTGTGTAATTGTATGAGCTTGTGTAATTGTATGCAGCTTGTGTAATTGTACGAGCTTGTGTAATTGTATGCAGCTTGCGTAATTGTACGAGCTTGTGTAATTGTATGCAGCTTGCGTAATTGTACGAGCTTGTGTAATTGTATGCAGCTTGTGTAATTGTACGAGCTTGTGTAATTGTACACAGCTTGCACAATTGAATGACCTTGCGTAATTGTACGAGCTTGTGTAATTGTACACAGCTTGCACAATTGAATGACCTTGCGTAATTGTACGAGCTTGTGTAATTGTACACAGCTTGCACAATTGAATGACCTTGCGTAATTGTACGAGCTTGTGTAATTGTATGCAGCTTGCGTAATTGTATGCAGCTTGCATAATTGTACAAACTTGGATTGTAAGCACTGCATAAATGTCTTGAATATTAATTTTATTATATCAGCATTGGATATTCAGACACAAAACATAACAAAAGATACATGAACAAGATTAGCCATAAAATAATGAAAATTATACAATTTTGAGGTTAGTAACTATGGTAACAAGAATTTCAGGAATGACAGTGAATATACTTAATTGTGAGGAATCTTAATTATGTAGCTTGTTAAGATGTTCCAGTTGCTAGCTCAGGTTCTGGAATCTTCTGTTTTAACTTGTAGTCTTTCAAAGCTGCTCTGATGGCATCTTCAGCAAGCACTGGAGAGAGAGAGAGAGAGGGGTAGGGAGGGAGGGAGGGAGGGAGGGAGAAAGGGAAGAGGGAGGTAGGGAGAGAGGGAGGAAGAGAAAGAGGGAGGGGGGCAGAAGCATGATAACTTATATACATTATAAACTTAGGTCATCATTAGGAAGATATAAAGCTCAGTAGTAAACAAAAACTGAAAGCACAGTTAAGCAGTACCAGGATTATTAAGAGTACAACATTAATTATCAGTAACATAACAAAGATGCAGCACCTGTTTTAGAAACCTTGTGAGAACTCTGAGATACAGAGTATTTACGGAACATGAATATTATTATTATAAACATGATTAATTTGTTTACTCACTAGAGCAATGCAGCTTAACAGGAGGAAGAGAGAGCTCTTTAGCAATGTCTGTATTCTTTATGTTAGTAGCCTCATCAATCTAAAGAGATAAATAGAACCGATTACATGTCAAGATGGATGAATAGACAATGGATGGATGGGCAGATGGTATATCAATGGATGAATGGATGGGCAGATGGTAGATCAATGGATGGTCCGGATGGATGGATGGGGAGATGGGTAGATCGATGGATGGATGGATGGGCAGATGGGTAGATCAATGGATAGGTAGATAGATAGATGGATGGATGGATACTGGATAGATATATGCAGCTGGATAGATACATGCAACTGGACGATTAGATGGATGGATGGATGGATGGGCAGATTGGAATGGATAGGTAGATAGATGGATGGATAGATTGTACAATTACTATAAAATAAATCATAAGTGATTCAATTAGTACTGATTAGGCCTGTGCAATAATCGCGATAATGAGATTATCGTGAAACATATAGCTGTTTCATGAATAAGATAATAATTTTTTTATTATCGATAACTACTGTTCATGTGCAGTTCACTGTTCACACAACCACTCTCTGAGGAGTCAAATTTGAGTGTGTGTGAAGAGTGTTGGTTTCTCCCTTTAGAGAAAGCAAAAGTGGTGTATTTACTTTCAGAAAATAGTCCAAAATAGTCCAAAATATTGACATAGTTTTTTGGAATATAAATTCTTCGATTTAACTTCTTTGTACTTATTTATCGTTATACTGAATCACATATTATCGAGATAATATCGCTTATCTAGATAAATTGACTTAATTTATCCAGATACATTATCGCACAGGCCTAGTACTGATACACAGATACTACATGTACATGTACATCATACAATGTACGCATATAGTGTACGTGTACATCTTTATGTGGTATTAGTACAGTTGGTATACATACTGATTTTCCTTTGATCCATTCTGTAGCCAATGAACTAGAAGCAATTGCTGAGCCACAACCAAATGTTTTGAACTTTGCATCTGTGATTTTACCATCTGTATCAACCTTAATCTGAGATAGATGTAACAATGGATGAATGGATGGGTGGATGGATGGATGGATGGGTGGATGGGTGGATGGGTGGATGGGTGGATGAATGGATGAATGGGTATGGATACAGTGATGAATATTGCATGGGTAGAGAATGAATAGTTAAACAATGAACAACTGATTCGATGATAGAAGTGTAGATAGATGGATGAATAGTTGAAGGATGAATGAATAGATAAACGAATCAATGATTGGAATTAAAATAATGAATGAATGGATTATATAGAATAGATGAATGATGGATAATGAATGATACAAGAACATGTAGATTGTTGAATGAATAGACAGATGAAAGGAAGGTATGTATAATAAAATGTTAGAACAAGCAGCTTGAATTATCAATCCATAGATCATACACGTAGTTAAATACCTGTAATTTCATGACATCACCACAAGCTGGAGCTCCAACTAGTCCAGTACCGACTGTATTATCACTTTTGTCCAATGCACCCACATTACGAGGATTCTCATAATGATCAATTACCTAATAAATTTTATTATTATTCAATTAATCAATTACTACTAGTCAAGATTTTATTAATAAACGAAAACCAGATTGATTAAATTAACTTTCCATTTATTTACAATTACTAACACACTTCAGTCTAAACAAAATTAACATTACTATTACAGTAATACTACAATTTATCTACTACTACTACTATGGTGTCAGAGATACTAGTATATTATAAATCTATTATTGATTTCTAAATTTCTGGCATCCAATTGATGAAAATCATGATTATCTTGATTCTCAACTGCAAATCTATATTCCTGTGATGCCATTAAACATTATCACAAGTTGACTAATTATAAGTTAATCAATCTTGCATAATAATAATTATTATTATAATTAAAAGTGTCAGTATTAGGTTGTTACTTCATACAAGAAAGTCACAAAATAATGTTATATTTATTGTTAGGGTTGTGTATATGTACACTGATGTATTCTGTGGTTTGTACAAGTATTATACTATTTTGAATGGGTAATATAGCTACTATACCATTCTTATATAAAGTAACAACCATTATCGCTGATACCAAGTACAGTGTAGTTTGTTAATCAGTATCAATGGTATCGAGTACGACACTTGATAATGCACATTATACATGTGCTTTCATAACTGTCGAATTTTATACAAATTCAGTTAAAATGTGGAAATGCTATAAACAATTTTGGTTATATAAATGAGTGTGTCTGATTAAAATAGAGGTGTGGTAGACTAGTATCAGTATCGGTACTTGGACATTACTCTACACCAGAAATTTCAGACGTGGTATTGAAGTATCGAGTACTAGGTATCATAACACCCATCACTAGTCACTATGCACATGTTTTCAGGTGTAACTGAGAATGCAGTGTGTATCTTGTGGAATCAAAACCATCACAAAAGTAGACTTCATAAGCTTTCACTAGCTCATGATGCTCATCTGTCCTCATACATTAAGTCGATCTTTTTTCTATGACCTAACTTCACACGTGATCTTGAAAATTTCATGACAATTTCTAATCAGATTATATATTGCATAAGCATTCCTAGATCTGTCGTGTTTGTATTGTGCAACAAGAGCCTTTCTCGAGGTATGTGATACTAATTTGGTATATGTATAATATATATATATATATATATGTATATGTATATATTAGTGATGTGCGATATAGGCGACATGACGATATATCGCGATAGATGTATTGGCGATATGATATGATATGCGTAGCAGCTCTATCGATAATACAAAAATTGTATCACGTGAGTGGGCGTGTCATAAAGTTTGACCACGAGGACAAAGATGGTCGAGGAGCATCTTGAACTTACTTCAGACGACTTAGAACAGACCGAAACAAGTCGTTTTCTTTTGTCTCACCCTAAAGGAAAGAGCAAAGTATTGAAATATTTTGGTTTTCGTACTGATGGTAGCAAGATAATCGATAAGAAGAAGCTGACTTGTCACTTATGTTCGGCTGTTATAGCTTATTCAGGGAACACAACCAATCAAATGTACCATTTACAGAAGGAACATATGCAACAATATAGAGAGATGAAGGAGCAGGAGGAATATAGAGCATGGTAGAGTAGTTTCAGAGTGCATCAATATAGATGTTTAAAAATTCGATAAATTTCACATTTCTTTCATTTAAAAAATTCATGTTTTTAAACATTTTATGAAAAAGTATATTTAGTTGCGAAATTGTATTATATCGTGATATATATCATATCATGATATAAATGTCTATGATAGATGATATAAAATTTTCTTATATCGCACATCACTAGTATATATATATGTATTATGTTTCTTCTATATGCATGATGTAATATTACATCACAATGATCACATAATTATATATAAATGACACTATTAGATCTAACCTTCTCGTGATACTGTGCTGCAAACACTCTAGCCTGGCTGTATCTGGTAAGGTATCTACCTGCAGGGCGAAGTCTTTGCAAAAAAGCCATTTCTCTCTGCGAGTCTCTCTGTCAACAACTACACTGTAATTTATGTTATCCGTTCATCTCTGTATAACTTCCGTTCATCTCCGTAATTGTTTAACCACACCCATCCGTGTTACTTTAAAATCGTGATGGCTGCTTTAGTACAGTATGGCTCAAGTGGGGAGGAAGAAGAGGAAGATGTTAAGGAAGAAACAGAAACTCTAACAGCTACCTCTTTGAACTACAATGATTCCTCTAAAGTCTTGTCATCTCTGAAGGAACGTATTTCAATAAACAGCACACCCTCTGTACCAAATAAAGTAAGTGATATTATGGGCATTAAATAGAAATTCACAACACAATAATCTTGTCCTTTGTTAGGAAACAGAGACGAACCTTTTACGTATTGACCCATCAGCTAAAGAGATAACATATAATCCAACGTATGAACAGTTATTTACACCACAGGTATGTGAAATCGTAATATACTGTGTTTTATATTTCATCATGAATGATAAAATCATCAGTAATTTGATCTGATGCTTACTTTTATTAGTTTCATCTCCAGACTGCCTCGACCTACAGCAAAAAACAGTCTGGTAACTTGGGCCAACATTCCTGGCACAGTGATATTTATTAATAATCTGGATCATGTAATATCCAATCAGATTGTTCAGTTTATTAATTGATCACATGACTTTTTACATTAAAAAATGGCATACAAAAAACAAGTAATAAAAGAAGGTTATGCTGTGGAGTGTCCTGGATACTAGCCTTCTACACGTACCATCATCTGGAGACCATGATTCATCACATAAGTAAACAAAGATTCGAATATTTATGATACAAGTAGGTGGAGTGAATCAGGTGATAGTCACCTGATTAAAACATCACTGCGCCAGGAATGTTGGCTCAAGCTACCAGAATGTTTTCGCTGTGGGGTGTGGCAGTCTGGGGACAAGACTATACATTTAAGTACTTGTTATTCAGCCATTTTATACAGGAAGCTGTATAGATGGACCAATGGTTGGATACAAACTCTGCTTTCTGTAAAAAAAAATGGCTGCTCAAATAGTGAAGCAGTAAACATTAGATCAAATTATTTCCCAAATGACTAATCTTATCCATGGTAATATATTGAGTTAGACTTACCAATTAATGAGAAGATATTCTCCATTCTCTATCTTCACAGGTTGGTCCTTCCAATCCTTTTAAAACTCAACAACAACGTGCGCACAAAAATAGTTTAGCAGGTTTTGTAGAGCCTGCCCACTTTGATGGGTTCCAGTTTGAGAACCAAAGAAGAACATTTCAAACTTATGGTATGTACTAACTTATCTTGTCATTTGAACGTACCTATATACATGTACATGTAATTACAAATACAAGTACAGATATTCATTAATACATGTACATTTGTGTACATGTATGTACTATACATGTATGTTTGCAAATGTACATGTGTGTACATGTTTGTCACTCATCCATTCATTTATTCATACATATGCATATACAATTATACATGTACCTCCAGTCACATACATTTATGTATAATTGTATGCAGGGTCTCATGTAGAAAATTTGTTAAGGGGGGCGAAACGTGAATTTGAAAAACTTTGAGTGGCCGACATACAAGGTTATCGTAGTGTGCTTATTGGCAAATTCCAAGGGAAAAAACTATATAGCCAGGGGGCGAATGTCCCACACCCCCTACCTAAATGAAACCCTATGTTAGAACCGTGGTGAGCATTTTAGTATTCTCTCGAAATTTGAATTTTTACCCTGAACTATAGCCTTGGTATTGATTTTTTCATTGCAAAATCAATCGTTTCAGATTGAGCCGAAACTGTTTCTAGAGTTAGATAATGATGTCCTTATTATGTTTCCAAAGTGGTTTTGATCAGTAATATTATCTGTTAGAACCGTGAGCATTTTAGTATTCTCTTGAAATTCGAATTTTTACCCTGAACTATAGCCTTGGTATTGATTTTTTCATTGCAAAATCAACCGTTTCAGATTGAGCCGAAACTGTTTCTAGAGTTGGATAATGATGTCTTTATTATGTTTACAAAGTGGTTTTGATCAATAATATTATCTGTTAGAACTGTGAGCATTTTAGTATTCTTTCGAAAATTCGAATTTTTACCATATATATGTATGTACATGTATATCCCTCATCCATTCATTCATTCTCAGGTTATGCTGTAGATCCAACAGCAGAGAAGTCAGTTAATGATGAACAGTGAGTACATGTAACTACATGTACATGTGTACATGTGTATAATTGTATGTATATAACAGGCAGTGTACATACATGGACATGTACACAGTTACATACATACAATTTTGTAAACGAAGTCCTGATGTACTGTACATGTATTTGTATATTTGTATATTTGTATATTTGTACATGTAAAATATACTGTACATGTACAGTATATTTTACATGTACTGTACATGTACAACATATCTTACATGTACTGTACATGTACATGTACAGTATATTGTACATGTACATGTGAGAATATATTTTCCTTTTCTCTTCAGGTTTATAGGCGAAATAGAGAAAATATCTGAACAAGAAGGAGTGACTGTTTTTGAGAAGAAAGTTGTGAGAACAGGAGAGAAAAGAAAGAGAGAAGATAAGGGAACTCCAGATGATATTGATGGATATAAAGGTAAGGAACTCTATATTGAAATAACACCTCAAATAACCCCCCAGTGTTTTTAATAAGCTTATATAGTGCCCAAAGAGGTTCTTATTTGGCACTGCACAGTTCTCTCTTTGGACCAGATGCCACAGTTAATTATGATTATATTTTCACTAACAGCATTAACTCTTAGTTAATTGACTCAAGATGTACATGTATTCCCAATGGCGCACACACTAACCATTGTTGAGCCAATTTGGCCCATGCTTCAAGGTATCAAAAACTCCGTTCAAAAATATTTGTTTGAGAAACAGTACATATCAATGTTGTCCTATCGTTTTATGGTTGATTGAAACAGCATGGATCATCAATTAATGTTCTGTGTGGGGATGTACAATTTGCAGAGATTTTAGAAGTATTTTTTAAAAAAGGTGTACTGAAATTTAAATGTAATATATTATTTTTGTGCATCTGATACATGAAGTTGGTGACTAATAAATTTGGTCGAAATTTAGGAGGATGGAGGGGACTCCCCTCGTGTGACACACTGTCTTAACTATACATTGTATTTAAAAATGGTCCAGTAATATCATACCAAACTAACGCTAGTGTTTATTGATTTACTTCATTGTCTGACTACATGTAGGTCCATGGAGAGAATATGTTGGACAGGTGAAGGTTGCTTGTCCCTCAAAAGATCAAATGATAATTCTTGAAGCTCAGAAAGGAGAGAGATTAAAACAGAAGAAAGTTGTTGAGGAAGAAACTATTGAAGAGACTTCAATACTCCATAGTAAGATGAAGAATGATATATTATTGGATTATGAGAATGGTATTGGGTTGTGGATGAAGATGATATTGGATTGTGGATGGAGATGATATTGGCTTGTGAATGAAGATGGTATTGGCTTGTGGATGGAGATGGTATTGGATTGTGGATGGAGATGATATTGGGTTGTGAAAGAAGATGATATTGGCTTGTGAATGAAGATGGTATTGGCTTGTGGATGGAGATGGTATTGGCTTGTGAATGAAGATGGTGTTGGGTTGTGGATGGAGATGATATTGGCTTGTGGATGGAGATGGTATTGGGTTGTGGATGGAGATGGTATTGGATTGTGGATGAAGATGATATTGGGTTGTGGATGGAGATGGTATTGGGTTGTGGATTGTTACATTGTATTTTCATGTATTGGGTTGTGGCTAGTGGTTGGAGGATGGTATTGGTCTGTGGATGTCCAGACTATTCTATTCAATCTCTTTTCACAGTTGATAATCCTTTGGACTACATGGGAAGATCATTTCTTCACATTCCTCAAGATGTTGATGTTAATTTGAAAGCTGATGAGCCACCAGAAAGATGTTATGTACCAAAGAAACTAATATATACATGGTATGAGCAAATATACATGTACTTGTACCGTGTGTATTGTAGGACTTTAGGAGACTAGCATCATGAATGTATATGTATGTACGTAAGCCAAAATACTAAAACAACAGTAGTTTTAATCAGACAATGTGATGTACAATTCTTTTTCTCTAGGACTGATCATACAAGAGGTGTTTCAACGATGACTCTCTTTCCTAAGTCAGGTCATTTAGTACTATCAGCTGGTATGGATGCAAGCGTTAGGGTAAATAGAGTCATAAACAATATACTATGTACATGTATATATAATTATATACAGGGTTTCATGCAGTGGTTGGGTGGGAGTGTTATGTGAAGCTTCAAGGCTACAGCCTGCCTCATTTCTACATGAGGCCATTGCTCATAGTATACTCTGGTCATGGCATAAGGATGACATTCATCATCTCTTCTGTAGTCCATTTCATGCATGTGACATACATGTGACATACATGTGACCTACTAGTCTGATCATCTGAGTGTCCTTTTTCATAGTTATTTGAAGTGTATCATGAAAGAAGATGTATTCGCACATATTGGGGTCACGCAAAAGCTGTGAGAGATGTGTGTTTCAATAACGATGGTACTCAGTTCCTTAGTTGTGGTTACGACCGGTATATCAAATTATGGGACACTGAAACAGGTAAATGTAATTAAAGTTCACTGTGACCTCAGAAACTTTAGTTTGGAATAACCAGCAATCTTTTTACAGTGAAACCTCTCTATTGAGGATGCCCAATGCCCTGAAGTGAGAACACCCCTATATTAAGGACACTTAAAAATGTCCCAAATTATACTTTACAAATCACCCCTGAAACAAGGACACCCCTGTAATCACTTGTATTTGTTCCGAGGGTGTCCGGAATAGAGGGGTTCCACTGTCACCAATTACAAGTCATCATTAACTCTTATTTCACTCAGGTCATTGTATATCACGATTCTCTAACAGTAAGACTCCATATTGTGTGAAATTCAATCCTGATGATGACAAACAGAATTTGTTTGTAGTTGGGTGTTCAGATAAAAAGATTTACACGGTAAGTACATGTACATGTGTATATCTTAGTCTTAGAGTTTCACCAGGATTTGATGTAGATGAGTACAATTAATTACAACATAGCCACATCCATCTGTAGTATGCATATGTAAGAATGCTTAAAGTCTGTTCACATTCACGATAACCTCAAAATTAGTATGTGTTGACTTTATATGTAATATATTGTATAGTTTAATGTCATAAGGTTAATACATGATTATACTGTAATGCAGTAATGAAGCACTGGATTGAAATTTGACATACACAAAAAAGAACGGGAAGGATAATTATATGAAAATGGTATTATTGGTCATTCCAAACTAAAGTTATGAACATTTTTCTGAGGACAAAGTGAATGTGAATGGCCTTTAGTGTAGCATGTATTATATGTGAAGAGAGTTACGGAAGAAATTAAACATGAGTGACATGTGAAGAGAGTACGGAATATGAGTCTATCTATCTACATGTACATGTATCAATTTTTATCTTCCTTTCTTAGTGGGATACAAAGAGTGAAGAGATAGTTCAGGAATATGACAGACATCTTGGAGCTGTCAATACCATTACATTTGTGGATGAGAACAGAAGATTTGTTACCACTTCTGATGACAAGAGTTTGAGAGTTTGGGAATGGTGAGTGTATCTATCTATCTACAAATATCTATCTATCTATCTACATATACATGTATCTATCTATCTATCTACATATATCTATCTATCTATCTATCTCAATATCATTTATAAAAGGGATATACCAGTAGATACAAAGTATGTTGCTGAGCCACACATGCACTCAATGCCAGCAGTAACTCTTGGACCAAATGGTAAGGATATGGATGGATGGATAGATAGATGGATGGATGGATGGATGGATAGATAAGTGGATGGATGGATAGATGTATGGATGTATGGATGGATGGATTAATGGATAGATAAGTGGATGGATGGATAGATGTATGGATGGATGGATGTATGGATGGATGGATGGTGAGGGATGAAGAGGATGATTATTTTTCTATATATTATCTGCACATTCTCACTAGGAAAATGGTTGGCTTGTCAATCAATGGATAATCAGATATTATGTTACGGAGTACATACCAACTTCAGATTGAATAGAAGAAAATGTTTCAAAGGACATAATGTAAGGAAGAACATGATGACAAACAGGGTTCTATCTAAGCTTGATGACGAACAGGGTTCTGTCTAAGCTTGATGACAAACAGGGTTCTATCTAAGCTTGATGACGAACAGGGTTCTATCTAAGCTTGATGACGAACAGGGTTCTGTCTAAGCTTGATGACGAACAGGGTTCTATCTAAGCTTGATGCCGAACAGGGTTCTATCTAAGCTTGATGACGAACAGGGTTCTATCTAAGCTTGATGACGAACAGGGTTCTGTCTAAGCTTGATGACAAACAGGGTTCTGTCTAAGCTTGATGCCAAACAGGGTTCTGTCTAAGCTTGATGACGAACAGGGTTCTGTCTAAGCTTGATGACGAACAGGGTTCTATCTAAGCTTGATGACGAACAGGGTTCTGTCTAAGCTTGATGACAAACAGGGTTCTATCTAAGCTCTTATAGAAGAGCTTCCTGACCTACCATTCTAATTTTTATGGCTGATAATGAACGATATATCTTATTATGAGATTCATAGCCCATACAATTTTAAAGAGGTGTGTAGGTTTATATTTTGTATAATTATAAACTTCATACGAGGTTTATATTTTTATGAGACTCTACAAAACAGCTGGGAATCCACAAGACTGAGAGAAAACAATCTTCATGGTTACACTACATTTAGGATATATATTTATATTTTTAAGTTTAGGCTCTCAGAGGTGGCTTATACAGCTGATATAAAATTGTTTCACAGGATTTTGTATAAGCTGAGAAGATTGTCTGTAGTTTAAAAGCTGCAGTTAAGGAGAGCATATGTCCTGTACCAACTATCTACCATGAACACATTCAAGAAATTGCCTCATTACCGAACAACGAAGAGGTACATGAAGCTGCCAAAATGCCAACGTTTGACCACCATTCTATGTAGATTACCCTCTATTTATTTCTGTGTTGATGTGTGTGTGAATCAGTGTGCCAGTTTGTTTGTTGTAAAACTATAATTATTTTTTACAGGTGGCTGGGTATGCTTGTCAACTAGATTTCTCACCAGACTGTAGGTCAGTTACTTTATCGACTATATTGTGACCAAATGTTCAAAAGGGTTCTTACCTTTATCACTCACTGTTCTGCCATTTTCAAACCAACAACCTTCGGTATCTAAGAAGCTTAATGATACCTCTTCTTGGATACGAAATGGCAAAATAGCAAATGATTGAATGTACAGTACAAGTCAATATAAAGTCACCATACAGTACAGTAAATACTCAGTAGTTTCATTTCTACACTACAGTAGTTCAACAGTAGTTTTGATAGTAATTGGTGTACTTGTCAATTGAACACCACAGTAGTGAGACAGTAATTACTATACTATATTAACTGACAGCAGAACTAGGGTAATTACTGTTACTGTATGGTGACATTTTATTGACATATACTGGAAGTATTTGATAAAAATAATTGTGTGGGACTTGATCAAATGCTTAGTTTCTTAGGTACCGAATTTCAGTGACTTGTACAAAATGTTGGGATGATGCAACTAAAGATTTGATCAAAATTATTTTGTGTGAATTGGGAAAGTGTCCCTTTCAGGTCACGTGGAAAAAGCTTGTCTCTTTGATATTTAGGTCATATATAATTCCAATCTTTAATTTTTGAAACCTAGTTATGTAGTCTCTGGTGAAGCTGATGGGAGAGTTTGCTTCTGGGACTGGAAAACAAAAAAGATTTGGAGTAAATTGAAGGCTCATGATGGTGTGTGTATATGTGTGAAATGGCTACCTCACGAAACTTCTAAATTACTCACATGTGGATGGGACGGAGCAATCAAACTATGGGACTAACTGTACTATAAGTAGTTGATTACTTTCTACACATTTTCCATTCTTTTTTTCTGTTTCTTTTTCTAAAACTGACAAAAAAACAATTAACAAACCACATGTTTCTAGAAAACATACCCTGCACCAATACAAGCTGTTTCTGTATGTAACCTTCACTACTATAAATAGTAGCAAAACCACAATGCATCCACTATTTATAGTAACAAAACCACAATCCATTCCTTATTTATAGTAACAAAACCACAACCCACTCACTATTTATAGTAACAAAACCACAACCCATTCGCTATTTATAGTAACAAAACAGCATACAACCAATAACAATGATACTGCCTAGAATGTATGATGTAATCTAGCTATTCATAAAGAAGTAGCCGAGACTATCTCAATTTATGAATGTGTGTTATAAATATTACGAAGGGTGTGGACTTTCATAAAAACTGCGAGTACTAATTACTATTGCAGTTACTGATGTATTATTCAATGGCCATCACTAATTAATATTATGTTTTATCGACAATAGTTTTTAAATGCAATCCCAGGAACATTATATATTTCTGGGAATGAGTCTTGCCAGCTAGATACCACTGGAAATCAGTGACAGTTTGAGATGTCAAAAACTGATGATAGCATGTTTACGCATTCATCATGAATTTTGTGGCAGTATAAATTAGTCTGATATACCAAATTTGGTGGTAATCAGTACTGTTACCACCGAAGTTGATGGTAATACTGCCTATTGTCAAATCGATCACCAAAATGGTTGATAACCAGAACAGTTACTAAACCAATTACTACAATGGTTGCCAATTTGACCACCAGAACAGTTACCAAAATGTATCATGATGAACTCGTGACGAACAAAATTAATAATTGACAATCAAGCGATAATAATTGTTTGTTAGTCATTTTTTAATTGATTGCTTTTGTGAACAGTTATAAATAAACAGTCTGAGATAAAAAGTTTAACAGTATCAAAGTACATGAGATGATAGATTTATTAGTGGGTGGGTGTGGCTTCCGTGTTGATGGCGGCAAGAAGAGTTGTAGTGACTGGATTGGGCCTGACTACTCCTCTGGGTGTAGGAGTACGTAAAGTATGGAAAAGACTGCTAAAAGGAGAATCAGGTATCATTAATTTACCTGAAACACAAGAGTATGCAGGATTACCCTCACAAGTGGTAGGGAGGGTTCCAAGTGGTTTTGGAGAAGGAGAATTTAATGAAGATTTATGGGTCACTCCTGCTGAGAGGAGAACAATGGCCTTATCTTCAGTTTATGCTTTATGTACTGCAAAAGAAGCTTTAGAAGATGCAAAATTGAGCACCCAGCAAAAATATGGTCCAGAGTCACACACAACTGGAGTAATCATAGGCTCATGTATGCCTGATTTGCAGGAAATAATAACTGCCGGAAACTTTGTAGCAGAGGGAAGATATCGTAAAGTATCTCCCTATTTTGTACCTAAAATACTTTGTAATCTTCCAGCTGGACACGTCAGTATGAAGTTTAATCTTAAAGGCCCGAACCATACACCATCCACAGCTTGTACTACTGGTCTCCATGCAATCGGGGATGCAGCAGCCATGATAGCAAGAGGAGTGTGTGATGTGATGGTAGCAGGAGGAACAGAGGCATGTATCAATCCGATTTCCATTGCAGGATTCTGTCGAGCTAAAGCACTCTCTACTAAATTTAATTCAGACCCTATGAAAGCATCTAGACCCTTTGATTCCAAACGAGATGGATTTGTAATGAGTGAGGGGTGTGGTCTCGTTGTAATTGAAGAATTGGAACATGCAATAAATAGAAATGCTACTATATATGCTGAAATCTTAGGGTATGGGTTGTCTGGTGATGCACATCATATTACTGCTCCTCAGGAAGATGGAGAAGGGGCATGCAGAAGCATGTCATCCGCTCTGAGGGATGCCAGACTTGATTGTACGAGTGTAGGTCATATTAATGCACATGCTACATCCACACCTGTTGGTGACATTGCAGAAAACAGAGCTATAAAGTCACTTTTTGGTAAACACAGTAAAAGACTATTAATATCTGCGAATAAAGGAGCTCTTGGTCATTTGTTGGGGGCAGCTGGATCTGTGGAGGCAATATTTGCAATATTAGCTGTTTATAAAGGGATTTCCCCTCCAACTATAAATCTATTTGAGAAGGATGCAGAATTTGATTTAAACTATTGTGATAATGGACCTCAAGATTGGACGGATGAGAAGATGAGAATAGCAATGGCTAACTCATTTGGTTTTGGAGGAACTAATGCATCATTATGTATCGGAGAATATAATTATGTATAGATAGACTTAATATAATTATGTATTTATGTATGAATTATTTATTTGTATGTATTCGAATGTATCTGAGTATATATGTGCATCTAAATATAATTATAATATGTAGACGTCTATATACTGGTTACATGGTTGAAGAGTGACACATACATTGTACAATCCTTCATGTCAGCTCTTTGCTTCTTCATAATAGTGTTGTACTCTGCATGGATCACTACCAGATCGATCACTAAATCGGTTACCAGATCAATCACTACATCGGTTACCAGATCGATTACTAAATCGGTTACCAGATCAGTTACCAGATCGATTACTAAATCGGTTACCAGATCAGTGACTAAATCAGTTACCAGATCGATCACTAAATCGGTTACCAGATCGGTGACTAAATCGGTTACCAGATCTGTTACCAGATTGGTTACCAGATCGATCACTCAATCGGTTACCAGATCGATCACTAAATCGGTTACCAGATCGGTTACCAGATCGGTGACTAAATCGGTTACCAGATTGGTTACCAGATCGGTGACTAAATCGGTTACCAGATCAGTTACCAGATCGATTACCAAATCGGTTACCAGATCGGTTACCAGATCGGTGACTAAATCAGTTACCAGATCGATCACTAAATTGGTTACCAGATCGGTGACTAAATCAGTTACCAGATCGATCACTAAATCGGTTACCAGATTAATCACTAAATCGGTTACAAGATCAGTTACCAGATCGGTGACTAAATTGGTTACCAGATCGATCACTAAATCGGTTACCAGATCGGTGACTAAATCGGTTACCAGATCGGTTACCAGATCGGTTACCAGATCGTTTACCAGATCAATCACTAAATCGGTTACCAGATTGATTAAAATATAGGAGCTCTTGGTCATTTATGTAGGTCATATTAATGCACATGCTACATCCACACCTGTTGGTGACATTGCAGAAAACAGAGCTATAAAGTCACTCTTTGGTAAACACAGTAAAAGACTATTAATATCTGCTACTCTTGGTCATTTGTTGGGGGCAGCTGGATCTGTGGAGGCAATATTTGCAATATTAGCTGTTTATAAAGGGATTTCCCCTCCAACTATAAATCTATTTGAGAAGGATGCAGAATTTGATTTAAACTATTGTGATAATGGACCTCAAGATTGGACGGATGAGAAGATGAGAATAGCAATGGCTAACTCATTTGGTTTTGGAGGAACTAATGCATCATTATGTATCGGAGAATATAATTATGTATAGATAGACTTAATATAATTATGTATTTATGTGTATGTATGTATGAATGAATATAATTATTTATGTGTATGTATTGTATGTATCTGAGTATGTATTTATGTGCATATGCAATATTTATGTATCTAAGTATTATTATATGATGTACTTATGTATGAAGTTAGTTATAAGTGTTGTTTTAGTATGGCAATAATCACTTTTAGTTATAGTTATAGTATGAAGGTTTTCTCAAAAGTTAAGTTTGATTAACATTAGGCATACTAAAGAGTTTTAGTTAGTTAACTAACTAAAAGTGCCATTATTGGTCATTTTTCATTTTAGTTACTACAATAAACTTGTGTTTTAGTTATAGTTTAGTTAACTAAAAGTCACAATACCTTACTAAAAGAGGTTCTATTTAACTAAAAGTTTAGATAGTTATAGTTATTACAATAGACTTGTAATTTAGTTATAGTTTACTTAACTGAAAATCACAATGGCTTACTAAAAGGTGTTTTAGTTATAGTTAACTAAAACAACACTAAATTTAGTATGTATAGTATATGTATTCCTTCATAGTCATTCAAATACTATCATAATTAACACACTTGTAAATATAATTCTCACAAAGGTCCTCAGCATGTCACAAGATTACTATTTACATTATATGTATGAAAAGACCATTGTTGAATTGAACTATAATATATTTTATATAAAATTATATATGCATATAATCCCCATTCTCAAACTATATATCATGATGAGAATGTGTCTACTTGTCCACAATAATACAAAAAAAAATTATCTATTTTAAGAATTCAAAATAAATGCACAAAAAGAAATAAAACTATTATTATTATTAAATGTAAGGATTCTCTTCTTCATTTTTATTCAAAGATGTCAGTCTATCTCTATCTGACAATACATCCTCATAATGTTCTGAAGTAGTTTCATATGTAACCAAGTCCTCCTTTGTTGGAAGAAGAGAAGTTGAAGAATACAAGTGTGTATCATCTTTTAAAACAGGATCAAGGGCCATATAAACACTATCTTGTCCTTTTATATCTGGCGAGATGGAGAGGTATCCATTGGCATCTTTCGGTGGATCGGGACTCAATTCTCTGTTGGGATCATCATACATTGCTTCAGATGTTTCCAAGGGTGGTATTGGTGGTAGTGGTGATGATGTCACTCTGTCAAAACGAGACATTGAGACTCTTGGACTGGGTGGTGGTATTGGTGGTAGTGGTGATGATGTCACACTGTCAAAACGAGATGTTGAGACTCTTGGACTTGGTGGATTGCTTGGAAATTCATATATTTCCTCAGTATTTTGTAGGAGAGGTTGATGGCCCAATGAAGAGGTTCTATTTTGGACTAGATTCGGACTGGGTTCATTGCTTGGTATTTCATATATTTCTATAGTGTCATTTGGTGGAGGTGGAAGGGACTGTGAGGTGATTCGTACTGGGACTCCAAGATTCGTGCTGCTCGTATGAGTATGGGATCTTGACCGATCTTCATTCACGTCATCATAGAGTTCTTCAACAATGGAAGGAGGTTGAGACAGAGGAGGAGGAGGAGGATGGGTGGGGAGACTACTTGGTAACTTATTAACAGTTGTAGTACGAGCATAATCATAAGAATCAGAATTGATTCTGTTCCGGTTTTCATTCCTTGTTTCAATAGTATTAGAATTAAAGTTAGAATCAAGGTACATGGGCGTTTCCCCTGGTGTGACATACACTGGACGAGGTTCTTCATCATGAGGTTCTGTATTATGTTTTTGAATACGTGTCAAAGCAACAGAATCTCCTATGACATTCTAAAGAATAAAATAATGTATAAAAATTATTCTGAAAAATAAGTGCTTCTGTTGCTTAATTCAAAACCCTATTCAGCCTTTGTACAGGAACTGGTCATGTTTTAGTATAACAATAATGACCACTTTTAGTTATAGTTATAGTATGCCTGGTTTCTCAAACATTTAGTTTAATTAACTAAAATAATATTAGGCTTACTAAAAGCGTTTTAATAAACTAAAAGTGCCATTATTGGCTTATAGTTAGTTATATTTATTACAGTAGACCTGTAATTTAGTTATAGTTTAAAAGTATGTATGTATGTATGTATGTATGTATGTATGTATGTATGTATGTATGTATGTATGTTTGTATGTATTTATTTATGTATGTACGTACGTACGTATGTACATATGTATGTATGTATGTACGTATGTACGTATGTATGTTTGTATGTATGTACGTACGTACGTACATACATATGTATGTATGTATGTATGTATGTACGTATGTATGTTTGTATGTATGTACATTTATGTACAATATGTTTATCATTATTCTTACATTTTTGTCTTTGAAAACCCGTGATAGTTCAGTTACAATTGTATCTCTCTTTGATCTTTGCCTGTTACAAAAGAATAATTATTAATTAATAATAATTATTATCGGTGTGTGTGTGTGTGTGTGTGTGTGGAATTGTAACATAAAACTATAGTGTGCAGTGTACAAATCAAGTGATCATCATGTGGTAGTCATGTGATGCTAACCTCTTTCTGTAAGAGTAGAAACAGCAGCCCATTACAATCAAACTAATGAAAGTTACTGATAAGATTGCAACACCAACTCCACCCACTATCACAAACACTAATGGCATATCTAAAAATAGAATGAAAGTGTATATGGAATATAGTCTGTTATGATATTGTGAATTTGTGATAATGTAATTTAGTTAACTAAAAGTCACAATACCTTACTAAAAGAGGTTTTAGTTATAGTTATTACAATAGACTTGTAATTTACTTATACATGTAGTTTAGTTAACTAAAAGTCACAATACCTTACTAAAAGAGGTTTTAGTTATAGTTATTACAATAGACTTGTAATTTACTTATACATGTAGTTTAGTTAACTAAAAGTCACAATACCTTACTAAAAGAGGTTTTAGTTATAGTTATTACAATAGACTTGTAATTTAGTTATAGCTTAGTTAAAAGGAGTTTCATAGAGTCACCTATACTAGAATAAATCTTGCTACATTTTCACAGACTATAAATTAGTTACTGAATTACTAACTGAATATAAAATTTTCTGTTGATGTTGATGTTGGTGGGTCTGATACTGTAGTTGGAATTTGTAAAAATATATTATAATATTATTAAACACACATAGACACACACATACATGCATAGACACACAGACACACATAGACACACATAGAAAAAACACACAGACACACCAGACACAGACACATAGACATACAGAGATACACAGACACACACACACAGACACACACATCACACACATAAATTTATGCAGGGTAAAACTCACTTCTATTCACTGACAAACACAGATCATCAAAGAACACACTAGCATTATTATTAGGATCAACTTCTACAATCTCCATGGAAACCTGAACTGCACTAGATTCTACAATATTTAATGTTAATTCTTGAGAGACCCACTGCCACGAGATTGCTTCCTCATATGGAATGCTAATGTTAGTGCTGGTGCTATTAGGACCCGCTATCCTTATCAATGGTAGAAGATTCTCAGGTGTAGGGGCACGCATACGAGCACTATAAAAAAAGCAGAAAATTGTCTATTTATGAGATTAGGGTTTGTGAATATATCGCATAAACTCCAATAATTGTATCGCATGATTTTGGTCTGCCAATATTATCACAATGACAAAAGATTGTCTTACTGTTACTAAATAATCAGTGGTTTTGATAAGCTCGTATGACGCACCTTTGGCCCAAACAGTTTCTTACTTGGCACTGTGCAGTACTCTTTTTGAGCCAAATAGTGCAGTTAATTATGATTATATTGTCACTAACAGCATTAACTCTTTGTTAATTGACTCATGATGTATTCCCAATGGCACACACACTAACCGTTGTTGAGCCAATTTGGCTCATGCTTCAAAACATATCAAAAATTCTGCTTATAAAAAATGTAGTTGAAAAATACAATAACACTTAATCTTGACCCATATGCTCTTTATAAAATGAGCCTATTTTTGTTATCATAGACAGTATCAATGTGTAGTTCCAATAATCGCAAGTCACCTTTATTTAGGTAATAATTGCAAAACTTAATCTTGAATATCACCGAGTCAATGAACGTTGGCATTCAGAAAGAGCTATTATTAAGTTTCTTAGATAAAGAATATCATTTACATAATGACAGAAAAACAAACAATTAACTTAAAGGATTTGACTGGTGTTGTTTTAGTTTGACAAAAATGACTACTTTAGTCTAAAGTTATAGCATGCCTGATTTCTTAAACTAGTTAACTAAAATAATATTGGGCTTACTAAAATTAGTTTTAGTTAACTAACTAAAAGTGCCCATTATTGGCCAATTTTCATTTTAGTTAGTTATAGTTATTACAGTAGACTTGTAATTTAGTTATAGTTTAGTTAACTAAAAGTCACAATACCTTACTAAAAGAGGTTTTAGTTATAGTTATTACAATAGACTTATAATTTAGTTATAGTTTAGTTAACTAAAAGTCACAATACCTTACTAAAAGAGGTTTTAGTTATAGTTATAGAACTAAAACAACACTGCATTTGGTCAAAATCATTTTGTAGGAGTGTGCCTTATTTGGTCACATATTTTATACCATTCACACACCTGAAATTTAAATTGTACTCTCCTTCTGAGATAGTAATATTTTGTTGTATGTGAGGAAATCGTTTAGTAGAGTTAGGAGTTAGTGCAAAATATCTCTCAGAAGGTTCTTCAATAACAACAGCAGTATCGTCATTACTGTTAATACTCCAGTCTCTACGAACAGTATCAATATTACCTTCAGCATCAGTGCTAGATAAGTTATTTTGTGAACATCTCTCTATAATAAAAAATGGAAGATTAATAATACGACAAACAAAAATGTTTTTGAAACAAAATTTCAAACGCATAGAGTATATGAAATGCCTTTTTCAACTGAAATGTTTAGAATGTGGTCTGTAGGTTGTATTAAGTCTCGATTCAGAAATGGCTATTAGTGTTCTGCACAGGATATTTAGAGTGGTGGTTGGATTCTAACTTGCATTTAGTACTGTTTACGCAGTATATACTTAATACTATCTCAATAGCCTGTATATGTTTTATCTGAGAGGTAGTTAATTCATCTGAGTGGTGGTTATTCCCAACCAGTGCCGACCAGTGTGGCCAGAACACTGGGTTATGTTTGCACAAGAATGTTCTCCAGGGATTGACACAGAATTGTTTTAGGTGAAGAACTCTCACAAACAATCTACATGATATAACGTGTCCTAATGTGTAAGATATCATACTTCATGAATGCTTCAACCACTACCTTTTTAGGGGGGGAGGTCCCAGGGTACCCTTCCTGTTATTAATACACTGTAGTAAATATACTATATTTCCTGTATCTGATAATTCCAACTGCTTTTTAAGGGAATATACATGCCTTTTAAGGGAAGAGAGGGGTCCCAGGGTGCCCTCCCTGTTATCAATACACTATAGTAAATATACATTATATTTCCAGTCCATGATAATTCCAACTGCTTTTAAGGACACTTTTATATAAGATTATGTCATGAAACATTGTTGAAAGATCAACAATAATTACTAGGTGGAAATGTTTATATAAAATACTAAAATAGTACTATTGTTGTAGCATTTTTCACATAGTGTGTGTGTATATCATCTACATGAGTGTGTGTGTGTGTGTGTATGTATGTATATGTGTACATGCATGTATATGTACATGTATGCATTATTTGTATCTACGTATGTATGTGTTCATGTGTGATAATATACTAAGTCCAGTAATAGGACTTGTGTGTGTGTATGTATGTATGTATATGTGTACATGCATGTATATGTACATGTATGCATTATTTGTATCTATGTGTGTATGTATGTGTTCATGTGAGATAATATACTTAGTCCAGTAATAGGACTTGTGTGTGTGTATGTATGTATGTATATGTGTACATGCATGTATATGTACATGTATGCATTATTTGTATCTATGTATGTATGTATGTGTTCATGTGAGATAATATACTTAGTCCAGTAATAGGACTTGTGTGTGTGTATGTATGTATGTATATGTGTACATGCATGTATATGTACATGTATGCATTATTTGTATGTATGTATGTATGTGTTCATGTGTGATAATATACTTAGTCCAGTAATAGGACTTGTGTGTGTGTATGTATGTATGTATATGTGTACATGCATGTATATGTACATGTATGCATTATTTGTATCTATGTATGTATGTATGTGTTCATGTGAGATAATAATTATACTTAGTCCAGTAATAGGACTTGTGTGTGTGTATGTATGTATCTATGCATGTATATGTGTACATGTATATGTACACTGTATGCATTATATGTATCTATGTACATGTATGTATGTGTTCATGTGTGATAATATACTTAGTCCAGTAATAGGACTTGTTTTAAATCACGATTCAGAAATGGCTGTGTTTTTATAAGAATATTCTTCAGGGATTGACGCAAAATTTGTTTAAGTGAAGAAATCTCACAAACATAATCTATATGATGTAACGTGTATGAAATCACGCTCCATGAATGCTTTAAACATTCCCTGTTATCAATATACTGTAGTAAATATAATTATTATATTTCCTGTACCTGATAATTCTGACTGCTTTTTAAGGGAATATACACAATGTACATGCATTTCATGGAAGAGAGGGGGTCCCATGGTACTTTCCCTGTTATCAGTATACTATACTATATATTTCCTGTACCTGATAATTCTAACTGCTTTTTAAGGGAATATACACAGTGTACATGCCTTTTAGGGAAGGGAGGGGTCCTAGGGCACCCTTCCTGTATTAATACCTGTTATCGTATGATGTACATGTATATTTCCTGCACTAGTATGATAACCATTTTAAATGCTATTTAAGGTACTAAATTTAATTATGTCATGAAGCATTGTTGAAAGATCAACAATCATTATGTGTAAGAGGAAATGTTTATATTAAATTATTGTGTTGTAGCATTTTTCACATAATGTATAATGTACGTGTGTGTGTGTATTTATGTGATATGTGTGTATGTATGTATGTATACGTGCATGTACGTATCCATGCATGCATGTATGTATGTATGTACGTATGTACGTATGTATGTATGTATGTATGTATGTATGTATGTATGTATGTATGTATGTATGTATGTATGTATGTATGTATGTATGTATGTATGTATGTATGTATGTATGTATGTATGTATGTATGTATGTATGTATATATGTACATCATACATGTAATATCCCAAAAGTAGATAATTATAATGAAATTATTATTGTACATATAAAACATACCAACAACTAGTACTTCAGCCATAGTTCGTACAGAGCTAGCATAATTAGTTCCAATGACTTCATACACTCCAGAATCTTCGGTTGTCAAATTTTTAATTTCCAATGTAGTTAATCCTGATGCATTCTGAATAACTGAAATCCTCGAATCTGAAGTATTGTAAATAGCCCCATTCCTATACCAGTTCATAATAGGTAGGTCAATATTATTGGTAGTTGATGAAATGACAATGAAAAAAAGTGATTGCTCTGTCGTAATAGCAGTATTCATTAAAGACAAGTCCAAGGTACCATTTACTACAGTTAGTGCGTGTGTGTGTGAGAGAGAGAGAGATAGAGAGAGAGAGACAGAGAGAAAAAGAGAAGGTCAAAGAATGGTAACAAAGAGTTAATGCTGTAAGTGATAATATAATCATAATTAACTGCATCATCCGTGCCGAATAAGAAGCTCTTTGGGCCAATGGTGCACCATATGAGCTTACCAAAAACTCTGCAAGGACTACTGGGCTGTACACTCAAACATGGGCCTATACACCTCAGTGTGTATTTCAAGACCTTGAAATAATTAATAGTAGTGAGTGATTAGGCCTGGGCATGCAATTATATGACCATATAGCCTTATTATTTATGTCATATTACCATTCTGTTTAGAATATCACAATATCGTAAACGAAATATATTATAGCTATTTTACTAAAATAACATGAATATAATACATAAATTAGCTCTCTATTGAGGATGTCTGTTAGGAGGAGAAACAATGGCAACTAGGTCTATAATTACAGTTTGTGTTCTGTTTGTACTCATTTGAAGTAACTATTACCTCACATTAAGAATACATAATTGTAATCACCCTGTTTAGAGTATCACAATACCAATTTCCATTTTACATAATATAACATATATATAGTATAGGCAGTGTTCTGCCCACACTGGTCGGCACTGGTCGGGAATAACCACCTCTCAGATAATACATATATAGGCTACTGAGACAGAATTAAGTATATACTGGATAAACAGCACTAAATGCAAGTTAGAATCCAACCACCACTCTAAATATTTTGGGCAGAACACTCTATAGGCTTTAATAAACACTATTAAGGATGTCTGTTAGGAGGAGAAACAATGAGAGCTAAGTCCATTAATTACAGTTTCTGTTGTTCTAACTGTCTAAATATTTGTTTAGTTCAATATATAAATAAAATACATATGTAATATACACCATTAGTAATGTTTACTAAACTCACATCTAACTGTTACTATAGTACATCTTGTGTCAAGGACTGTGATGTTTCTGGAAATTCGACAACAGTAATGACCCCATGTGGATCCATCATTGGTTCCAGTAACGGTTAGATTTTGTGATGAATTAGGTAATAATACAGCATCTTTGAACCATTCAATAGTAATGTTATCAATATCTCCAGAATAACATGATAGCTGAACACTCTCACTTGATGATGTTGTGTATAATGGTTGAAGTATGCTGTTGTCAGCAGGTAACACTAAACATGAAGAGATAGAAAATACAATGTATATGAATAGATGGATGAATGGATGGATGTATGGATGGATGTATGGATGGATGGATGTATGGATGGATGTATGGATGGATGTATGGATGGATGGATGAATGGATGGATGTATGGATGGATGTATGGATGGATGGATGTATGGATGGATGTATGGATGGATGTATGGATGGATGGATGAATGGATGGATGTATGGATGGATGGATGGATGGATGGATGTATGGATGGATGTATGGATGGATGAATGGATGGATGAATGGATGGATGGATGCATGGATGGATGAATGGATGGATGGATGGATGGATGAATGAATGTATGGTTGGTTGGATGGATGGATGGATGAATGAATGAATGTATGGTTGGATGGATGTATGGATGGATGGATGGATGGATGGATGTATGGTTGGATGCATGGATGGATGAATGGATGGATGAATGGATGAATGGATGCATGGATGGATGAATGCATGGATGGATGGATGGATGAATGAATGAATGTATGGTTGGATGGATGGATGGATGAATGGATGGATGTATGGTTGGATGGATGGATGGATGAATGGATGGATGAATGAATGGATGGATGGATGGATGGATGAATGAATGTATGGTTGGATGGATGGATGAATGGATGCATGGATGCATGGATGGATGGATGGATGGATGGATGGATGAATGAATGTATGGTTGGATGGATGGATGAATGGATGCATGGATGGATGAATGGATGGATGAATGGATGGATGGATGGATGAATGAATGTATGGTTGGATGGATGGATGAATGAATGAATGTATGGTTGGATGCATGGATGGATGAATGGATGGATGAATGGATGGATGAATGTATGGTTGGATGGATGGATGGATGAATGCATGGATGCATGGATAGATGAATGGATGAATGTACAAAGTACATTATAAAATAGAATAGTATTTGTATAGCTATAGACATTTCATGAACAGTTGTCATAGTAACATACAGCTGGACTCACTCTCAGATGTTAGTACAACAGTATGCAATTGCGAATCCACAGACTCATCTAGAGTTGTTGCTGAACACCTAAACCCAGTAGATGATTGGTCGTCTTGTGTAAAATCTTTAATAACAAGTGCTCCACTAACAGGCTCAATAAATATTCTTCCATTTGCAGCACCATCAATCGACTCATTAGTACCCTATTAATGAGATGAACATTTTAATTCATTCACTCACTATTTAATTATTCATACAATATCAATTAATTTAATATACGCATAGATATACTGATGACTAAATGGAAGAATCATCTACATATCATCTTCCGATCATCCGCATGTCATCAAAATATCATTCAGAGATCATCCACTTGTCATATACTGATGATCCACATATAATTCTCAGATCATTCACTGATCATCACATATCATATACAGATTAAAAAAACATTAATCAATTCATTCATTCATCCACAGTGGAGTGGGAATATGCATTGTAAATAGCCCAAGGGGTCGGTGTTAGATGGGGGATGTACCTCTCTCGTAACAGAGCAGAAGATCAGAATAATGCAAGCTACTATGCATTAATGTGGTATGAGCACATGATTACAGTACTGTACTAGTACTAATTAGTACTAAGTTACTAATCTTTTATTACACATATTGGGAGGTGGACATTGTAATAATATTATTGAGCTTAATAATACACATGTATGCATCCTGCTGTTTGTACAGGACAGGGGGAACCAGGGCTGAAGGTGGACAAAAGACAATGCTTTCTCTGTCATATATTAGGATGGAGGGGGGCAGATGACCCCTTGGTTTCTCTATGTTGCTATTTTACTATTCCACTATCCACTCACCATTATTAATTCATATATTATTTATCCACCATATTCAATCATCCATCTATTCCTATATCAAACTCACATTAAACCATTGTATTCTAGGTGTCGGTATACCAGTAGCAAAACATGGTATGATAACTGTTGTACCAGCTCTCACAATATAGCTATCACCATCAGGAACTGGAGACGACACTTGAATAACTGGACTTTCTGAAAAGAAATGATAAGATTAATTATGTGATAAAACAAGTGAATAAATTTGTAAAAATAGTCAGTCACGTTCAAAGAATATAATTTTCAACGTAAAGTACAACTAATATTTATTAATAGCTATCAATAGTTATTAATAGTTTTAATAGCTATCAATAGTTATTGGCAGTTATTAATAGTTATTGGCAGTTATTAATAGTTATACATAAAAAGTATGGGTAGGATATTTACATGAAAATGGTACAGGTAAAAAGATTGTTGGTCATTCCAAACTATTATGAACATTTTTCTGAGGTCATGGTGAATGTGAATGACCTTCATTACTATTACCTCATATATAGTGGATCACCATAACTATACTTCGATATTAGAACCTTCCCAAAAGTAAATGAATTTATCTTAAAACTTCTATATAGAAAGATGCCATGTTGTTCTTTGCTGATATAAAATAGTCTTACAATATTCTCATAATCTGGTGGTGTGTTTTGCAAATATAAAATAGTCTTTAACCCTTAGAGCACTGATATCACATGTGATGTTTGACCTCTATATATGCAGTCTTACACAATATCCTGGTGGTGTGACCTGATGTGTTTATTTAAACATGACAGCCATATAACTACATTAACTAATGTAATTACATGTACGATATTTCCTTGTACAGGTAGTTCTTGTAAATAATATTGAAAGTTGTTTGAAAAGAGGAAATACAATTATTAATATGAGTATTATTACTCTTAATGTAAACACAAATGAGGAAATACAGCTGTTTTACCATAAAAGAGTTCTACTATAACACACACCTGACATTATATATGAATATATACATGATGTTATCAGAGATGTAGAAAGAAAGAAAGAAAGAGAGAAAGAAAGAGAGAAAGACACCTGAGGCAATGGAAAAATGAGAAATGAGAGTTGCCTCAGGTGGGATTCGAACCCACGACACTCTGTACGTACTTGTATGTACATGTATGTAATGTTTATTATAATGAAAGTAGGAAGGAACTGTACTCATAGACCTGTGACATTATATATGAATATGTACATGTACATGTATGTGCAAATATGTACATGTAATATTATGTGATGTTTATATAATGAAAGTAGGAAA
>OX345646.1:1212500-1232500 GCA_947044365.1 Petrosia ficiformis | reverse complement strand
ACGTACATACGTACATACATACATATGTACATATGTACATACATACATACATACATACATACATACGTACATACATACATACATAAATACATACATACTGACTTACTAAATGGAATAAATTTAAAGTCTTTCCTAGTTGTTCCATATCCATTAGAAGCTGTGCAGGTGTATAATCCACCATGTTGAAGAGTAACAATATCGATCATGAGAGAGCATCCATTAATAATAATTCCTTGAGTTCCATTGATGATTGGTACATTATTGAAGTACCAAGATGGTGATTGTAATGTGCCTTCTATTTCGCAATGTATTTTAGCATTCATGCCAATTTCATATTGTGTACGAGGATTGCTGCTATACAACAAAACTGGAGGATCTGTGAGGCAGTGAGGGAGAAGGAGGAGGAGGAGGAGGAGGAGGAGGAGGAGGAGGAGGAGGAGGAGGGTAAGAGGGAGATGATGGCGATAATGAAAACATAGATTTTTAAAACAAGTGGAGCAAGAATCATTGTACAGAGGAAAAGATGAGGATCATGTAAAAATAATGCATTATCTAGTACATATGGCTTACCTGGTGATGGTTCCACTGGAGATTAGGATAAGAGAGAGAGAGAAAGGGGAGAGAAGTAATAATTAAATACATAGATACATGTAGATAGATAAACATGAATATCAGTTATAATTAATAATATAGTCATCTATGTAGTTTGGATATTGCCATGCCATTTCCTGAAGTTTGACATAATCTGCACTAAGCTATATATATATATAGTATGATGGTGACATCATCCCTTTGATGTGGTGAGTTCATATAGATAGAGCTTCCATGTAAACTATGCAGGAGATGTCACCATCATACAATATATTGTATATAGTATGCTAATAGGTCCTATATACTGCATATAGGACCTATTAGCATACTAGATATATTACACATATATAATTATATATATATATATATACATATATGTATATATGTATATATATACAATATGAATATAAATGAGTCCAAATACTCACCTATTAATTGAATTGTACTTTCAATGTTGTATCCATTAATATCACCACTTAAAACAAATATTCCTCCTTGTTCTATGGCCACAGATTCAATAACCACTTCAGTCAACTTAGGTAAGCTTGCATTGGGAGATGGAAGGCACTGTAAACACTCATATGTGCTAATTATCCCAGGTTGTAGTTCATCATATTCAACGTTTACAATGTCGTATGAAATCCACTGTAAAGTGACATTGCTACCAGCAGTAACAGTAGTTGGGTTTGACGAGAGTGGATAAATACCCTGTGGTGCTGAAATTAATTAAGACAAACATGAAACTATTTTAAGATAGTGACTATTATTATTAACTATTATTATTAACTATTATTATTAACTATTATTATTATTAACTATTATCTTCTTTCCTTTTTACTGCCTTTCATGTTTTGTTTTAGGGAATTACCCTACTTAGTATCAATTATAATTTCTTCCTGTTTATTATTTAATTATTGATCTCCATGGCAACATAGCTTCAATCATAACAATTATTGTGACCTAATTTTCGAAAAGGAACGCTTTCTACAAAATAATTTTGATCAAATACTTCTCGTCATTCTGCCATTTTGAACAAAAAGTCTATGACATTTGGTAACCAGGAAGAGCTATTATTAGGCTTCCTAGATACCGAATTTCATTGACTTCCTGTACAAAAAGGCGGAATGATGAGAGACTAAAGATAAGCATTTGGTCAAAACTATTTTGTGTAAAAGTGTCCCTTTACAAGATTACGTCAAATATACAATGAATATAGATATATCTATGTGTATGCATGTGTATGCACAAAACAGTTCAATCCATTAAAATGCTACGAATGTTTATATTTACTATGTCAATGCCAACTAACTATATCTACTACATCCTTTCAAATTAACTTGAAACACAAGCAGCTTTGAAATAAATTAATGATCTTATGATAGCATTGGAAAGTTATAATACAATGGTATAATAAACAGTTAAGCCTTAGAAAAGTTGCAAAACAGAATCCACATCATTTATACATAATTTTCATCACTCATGGAAACGTCACTAACACTACACGACTTTATAACCATATATCCATCAATCCATCTATCCATCCATACATCCATCCATCTATCCATCCATACATCCATCCATCTATCCATCCATACATCCATCCATCTATCCATCCATACATCCATCCATCCATCCATCCATCCATACATCCATCCATCCATCTATCCATCCATACATCCATCCATCCATCCATCCATCCATCCATCCATCCATCCATCCATCCATCCATCCATCCATCAATCCATCCATCCATCCACCCACCCACTCATCCATCCATCCATCCATCAATCCATCCATCCACCCACCCACCCACTCATCCATCCACCCATCTATCCATCCATCCATCCATCCACCCATCTATCCATCCATCCATCCATCCGTCCATTGAGATTAAAATTGACATACATGTAGTTGACAGATCCATTGCAGTACAATTATAATACATACATGCACATTGTAAACATCTTAATAATTATTATGACATTGATATATCGAACATACCACAACTCAAGTTTACATGTTATCTTACATTATATAATTAGTCTTGGATTACAGCAATAGATATGTAGCCCACCTACTAGGTGTATCTATACATCGGGATGCCTAGCCTTGACAGCTACCAGTGCTTTTGATAAGCTTATATGGCACACCATTGGCCCAAAGAGCTTCTTATCTGGCACTGCACAGTTCTCTCTTTGGGCCAGTGGTGCAGTTAATTATGATTATATTGTCACTAACAGCGTTAACTCTTTGTTAATTGGCTCAAGATGTATTGCCCATGGGACACACTGTTGAGCCAATTTGGCCCATGCTTCAAATGTAACAAAAACTCTGACAAGTACTTGGTGTTTCCCACAAAGGGTGGTACCTTTTGGCATGCTCTCACCCTTTAGTCTTGGGTCCCCTCGTATTAATTTTAAGGTTTACACTGAAACAAACTGTTGTACAATACTGATTGAACAAACAGTGGTACAACACCATTGGCCCAAAGAGCTTCTTATTTGGCACTGCACAGTTCTCTCTTAGCACAGTTAATTATGATTATATTGTCACTAACAGCATTAACTCTTTGCTAATTGGCTCAAGATGTATCTCCAATGGGCACACACTAACCATTGTTGAACCAATTTGGCCTATGCTTCAAAATGTATCAAAAATTGTAACATCCACAGTAATCATTATCTAAAAAACTCACCATGAACCAAATCGAAGGAGACAATCAAATTGTCATCTGCAGAGAAGTTAAAATTTACTGTGTTGTTTTCATTTGTCACTTTATAAAATACAACAGTTTCATTTGGACACAAAGTACTATCATTAGTAGCGCACAATACAGTGCTATCAAATTGTTTATCGGCACAGTAAACTCCTTCCATTGAGTTCTCAGTATGGATTAGTATATAAAATTCTGAATCCCCATATTCTGTGTTATTGGATGTTATGCATATTCGGCTTGTGTCTTCTGAGGATACTGGAATTTCTGTGATAAAATAAATATTATTGTACTATAGTGACCTTTGGTTAATTAAACCATAACTAAATTACAAGTCTACTGTAATAACTATAACTAACTAAAATGAAAAATGGCCAATAATGGGCACTTTTAATTAAAACTAAAAACTAAAAACCTTTAGTAAGCCTAAAATTATTTTAATACCTATAATTAAACCAAACATCTGATAAACTAGTCATACTATAGTTGTAACCAAAAGTGGTCAATATTGTCATAATACATCACATGTGTAAACACATAGTTAAAATTGTTTTTTTTTAAATAAAAATTAATTTTGCTACAAAAATCAAACCAAGGGATGGTACATAAAATATCATTTTCATACAGTAGTATGAGTATTGTTCACTTTCTGCAGTATAGAATAATGGAAGTGATATATATAATGATTGTTTCTTAACTTTAAAAATGACTACTCTTATTTATACGATTAATATGCCTGGTTTATCAATGCTTACTAAAAGGGTTTTAGCTAACTAACTATATTCTGTTCACATCCATGATGTCTTCAAAATTAGGATGTGATGACTTTATATGTAATATAATGTATAGTTTAATGTCATAAGGTTAATACATGATTATACTGTAACTTAAATAACTTATATGTACTATAGTGTATAGTTTAATATCATAAGGTTTATACTGTAACTCAATAATAAAGCAGTGGATTGAAATTTGACATACACACAAAAAAGAACAGGAAGGATAATTATATGAAAATGGTGCAGGTAAAAAGATTGTTGGACATTCCTTTATGAACACTTTTCCTAGGTCATGATGAACATGAAGTGTCCATTATTGGCTAATTTTCATTTTAGTTAGTTATAGTTATTGCAGTAGACCTGTAATTTAGTTATAGTTAATTAAAATAACACTAATATATATATATACAATCCACAAGTAACATAATTTATTGTACATTGAAAATCAAATTTACCAAATTCCAGCAGGTCATCTTGTTCGATTGTAGAGTCTGTACAAGATGGCAAGGAATACAAACAGTTATCATCACCTAACACGCCATATAAAACTAAAAGTAAGAAGAAACAACTGATCATCAGCTCTCGCTTCATTGCAAAACTATAATTGCTCTGCTCTGGAATTTTTACTATGAACTCCCACATATATAATACAGTTGAAGGAGGAGTGGCTGGTATAATAATTTATAATAATAATAATAATAATAATAATAATAATACGGTTATGATTGTTTTATATTCACTATCAAGTCTTCTAATACATATTTCGATTCACTATTTGGTAGTAGCTCTAAACAGTCCAAAGCTTTTTGACAACTTTCACAACATATCAGGTGAAACTCCTTCGTACATTCCTGAATAAATAATAAATAAAATTTATGATCGTGTATGCAAAAATCAGTCAATCGGCAAATAATTTTGTCACATGCTTTCATTTAAACAATTGTAATTCGGCCATTTTGTAGCGATAGTCAGCTAAGTCTGGTATCCAGGAACGGCAAATATTGCTCAACCTAGACTAGACAGTTAGTATGCTATGAAGGAGTGTAGTGTTTGCTAAAATTATTATTTATCAAATGACTGATTTTCTCATTCATATTCACATATAGTATTATATCCTATAATATAATATATATTATCAGTGTTTCCCTCAGGATAAATATTAAGGAGGCGCAGAAAAATGAACAAGTTTTTCGCCAAACAACTCAGCACTGCTCTGTGTTCGGTGTTTCAAGTGATGATCAATCTTCCATTCAATAATGGTACATGACGTTTGGTTAACGATGTTCAATCAGTGTTATAAAACAATGTTTTTCACCATAAAATTTAAAACTAAAGGATGAGGAAGCAAGACTACAGGGTGGGGGATCGCCATGGCACCATCCTTTAGGGGAACCACTGCATTTTGTATGTTTGACTTTAAAGATAGAGGTCTACCTTCAATTTACACAGTATTGAAAATTTGAAATGATGATGTCTGCTAAGTCCGTTTCATACATACAGATAATGAGGGTACTTCTTCATGTAAAACCCATCGCAGACATTCTAGGCAGTAGTGTTGTTTAGTTAAAACCCCTTTTAGTAAGGCATTGTGACTTTTAGACTTTTATGACTAAACTATAACTAAATTACAAGTCTATTGTAATAACTATAACTAACTAAAATGAAAATTGGGCATTTTAGCACCCTTTTAGTAAGCCCAATAGTAATTGAACTATAACTAAACTAAAAGTTTGAGAAACTAAAAGTAGCCATTTTGTCAAACTAAAACAATACTATTTGGCAGTCAACTTGTTAAGGATTGTGTCAAAGCCCTGCTGGTAAATAATATATATACTTGTTAAGGATTGTGTCAAAGCCCTGCTGGTAAATAATATATATACTTGTTAAGGATTGTGTCAAAGCCCTGCTGGTAAATAATATATATACTTGTTAAGGATTGTGTCAAAGCCCTGCTGGTAAATAATATATATACTTGTTAAGGATTGTGTCAAAGCCCTGCTGGTAAATAATATATATACTTGTTAAGGATTGTGTCAAAGCCCTGCTGGTAAATAATATATATACTTGTTAAGGATTGTGTCAAAGCCCTGCTTGTAAATATTATTATATTATTACTATGTTGTAAATTGTAATAAAATTGTCTCTATCCTTGTTCTTGATTTGTCTAGGTTTTATTTATAATTGTAGTCATGTCTATTCTGTGAGTCTATATAAATAGAACGTTTTATAATCAACTATTATTAGTTCCTTCTCAGCTACAAAACTTGAATCTGTATGCTGTTTTGTTACTATAAATAGTGGGTGGGTTGTGGTTTTGTTACTATAAATAGTGGGTGGGTTGTAGTTTTGTTACTATAAATAGTGGACGATTTGTAGTTTTGTTACTATAAATAGTGGACGATTTGTAGTTTTGTTACTATAAATAGTGGATGCATTGTATACGTAGTTAAAGAAGATAACATCTTCCAGGGGGCTCGGTCAAATAATGGGTGTGGCACGTAATAAAATGTGCATTGAGCTCTACAAACCAGCAGAAGAAAGCTGCTTGTAGCTTACATAGAAACTGGAAGTAATAGCTATTCTACTTGAAATATATTCCTAAAGTTCTACAAGTTCCTTTAAATGTAAGGAGAGTAGATAACCAAAATGATAACTATAGTAGGGTGTTGTGCTTCAGGCATAATAAAATCAGCTGCACGACAAAGCAGTCATAGGGATACTTTTTTCTCTATATATCTGGTTTTATGTAAGTAAATTTGCTAAGATTAAACGAACTAGATGTGACACTTCTTCATAGCTTCTCTGTTCATATGCTTCTGATAACAGCAATTTTCTAACCGGATATGTGGTCAATTACAAGGTAATATGATATTATTACTGTTACTATTACTATTACCTTAAAAATGAGCACGTTACTATTTATGCTACCTAAGTCAATGTAATATACTATTACTATTACCTTAAAAATGAGTATATCACTGTTACTAATACCTCCTAAGTCAGTATATCACTATTACTAATACCTCCTAAGTCAGTATATCACTATTACTAATACCTCCTAAGTCAGTATATCACTATTACTAATACCTCCTAAGTCAGTATAATTATTGCTGTTACTAATACCTCCTAAGTCAGTATATCACTATTACTAATACCTCCTAAGTCAGTATATCACTATTACTAATACCTCCTAAGTCAGTATATTGCTGTTACTAATACCTCCTAAGTCAGTATATCACTATTACTAATACCTCCTAAGTCAGTATATCACTATTACTAATACCTCCTAAGTCAGTATATCACTATTACTAATACCTCCTAAGTCAGTATATTGCTGTTACTAATACCTCCTAATCAGTATAATTGTTAATATTTTTATTACTACCCAAGTCAGTGTTATTGTTATGGATTGCTATAGCATTGAGGTTTTTTTGAGATTCTGTTTTGTTTTTGAACTAAATGACCATTACATTTAATGTTCATGAGTTTCTCAAAAAGAGAATCAGTAAATCTACACCTTTCCAGCCCCAAAAAAATTTCCTTCAATACTAAAAAATCTTTCTACTGGCCCTGGTTTAAATGAACATATTACTTGACTGTCTATTACTATTACTATTACCTCAACATTGAGAATGTATATTACTATTACTAATACTATATATTACTGTCTATTACTATTACTATTACCTCAACATTGAGAATGTATTTTAATACTATATATTACTGTCTATTACTATTACTATTACCTCAGTTTTTAATTATCTATCACTATTATTATCACCAAAACATGTAATCTTTACTATTACTATTACTATTACTATTACTATTACCACACGTCTGGTGCTAACAAGATTGACGAACTAGTTGCTAGGTGAGCTGATCTCTAGGCTATGTTTTAGGTTTTAGAAAGTGTTAATTGATAATCCTGTGTTGATTTAGTGATAGGACACTAAAGTGGAAACAAATCATACATTTTGAAGCATGGGCCAAATTGGATTAACAATGGCTAGTGCGTGTGCCATTGGGAATACATCCTGAGCCAATTAACAAAGAGTTAATGCTGTTAGTGACAATATAATCATAATTAACTGCTCCACTGGCCCAAAGAAAAAACTGTGCAGTGCCAAATAAGAATCTCATTGGGCCAATGGTATGCCATATGAGCTTATCAAAAACAGTGAAACAAATATTAACTAATATAGTAACTCTGGTGTCATGTTTATATGGCCCATAGGGCCATCCCTATGATTGCTTTCCACTCGGTTTAATGTGTGTATATATATGTTTGTGTCACTTACATGAGTATGTGTTGTATACATGGTTAAAGGAAGCTGCATCATTCTGGGAGCACTGACAATTAATGAATGTGGCATGTAAAGAACGCACGCTCGAACTAGAGACCAGCAGGAAGAAAGCTACATGCTTGAAGCTTGCATAGAAGTTGGAACTATTAGCTGTTCAATCTAAAATATATTCTTAAAGTTCTACAAGATCCCAAGATCCTTTAAAAAGTAAGGACAGTAGACAATCAAAATAATAACTGTAATAGGATGTTGTGTTTCAGGCATGAAAAAGTCAGTCATGATTAATGAATGTTAGACACCACAAGGGATACTTTTATCCTATAGCTCGTTCCAGTGTTTTTGATAAGGTTTATACGGTGCACCATTGGCCCAAAGAGCGTTTGATGTGACACTGCACAGTTCTCTCTTTGGTGCCAGTGGCACAGTTAATTATGATTATATTGTGAATAACAGCATTAACTCTTGTACAGAAAAATAATATTATCATCATACCTCTGTTTGTGTCCATGTCATCAATTCCTGTTTGTCTTGGAGAGCCTGAACAAAAATAGGTGAATCATTAGTGAGAGTGAATACATCTACATGTGTATATGTGATCTAGGGTTGGGTGAGAGTGAATACATGTATATGTGATTTAGGGTTGGGTGAGAGTGAATACATCTACATGTGTATATGTGATCTAGGGTCAGGTGAGAGTGAATACATGTATATGTGTATATGTGATTTAGGGTTGGGTGAGAGTGAATACATGTATATGTGATCTAGGATTGGGTGAGAGTGAATACATGAATATGTGATCTAGGATTGGATGAGAGTGAATACATGTATATGTGATCTAGGATTGGGTGAGAGTGAATACATGTATATGTGATCTAGGGTTGGATGAGAGTGAATACATGAATATGTGATCTAGGGTTGGATGAGAATGAATACATGAATATGTGATCTGGGATTGGGTGAGAGTGAATACATGAATATGTGATCTAGGATTGGATGAGAGTGAATACATGTATATGTGATCTAGGATTGGGTGAGAGTGAATACATGAATATGTGATCTAGGGTTGGATGAGAGTGAATACATGAATATGTGATCTGGGATTGGGTGAGAATGAATACATGAATATGTGATCTAGGATTGGGTGAGAGTGAATGCATGTGTATGTGATCTAGGATTGGGTGAGAGTGAATACATGTATATGTGATCTAGGGTTGGGTGAGAATGAATACATGTACATGTGGTTGGGTGAGAGTGAATACATGCATATGTGAGGTCAGGGCAGATGATATAAACCTTATGTAGTTACTGCATGAAGTAAATATTGCAATTATGGCGTACAATTATGTATAAGGGGTTTTAGTTAGTTATAGTTAACTAAAACAACATTAATGTACATGTGTGTACATGTGTATACATGTGATGTATATTCTTACATACAAATCCTGAGAGTGAATACATGAATATGTGATCTAGGATTGGATGAGAGTGAATACATGTATATGTGATCTAGGATTGGGTGGGAGTGAATACATGTATATGTGATCTAGGGTTGGATGAGAGTGAATACATGAATATGTGATCTAGGGTTGGATGAGAGTGAATACATGAATATGTGATCTGGGATTGGGTGAGAGTGAATACATGAATATGTGATCTAGGATTGGGTGAGAGTGAATAAATGAATATGTGATATAGGATTGGGTGAGAGTGAATACATGAATATGTGATCTGGGATTGGGTGAGAGTGAATACATGTATGTGATCTAGGATTGGATGAGAGTGAATACATGTATATGTGATCTAGGGTTGGATGAGAGTGAATACATGAATATGTGATCTGGGATTGGGTGAGAGTGAATACATGTATGTGATCTAGGATTGGATGAGAGTGAATACATGTATATATATGATCTAGGGTTGGGTGAGAGTGAATACATGTATATATATGATCTAGGGTTGGGTGAGAGTGAATACATGTATATATATGATCTAGGGTTGGGTGAGAGTGAATACATGAATATGTGATCTAGGGTTGGATGAGAGTGAATGCATGTATATGTGATCTAGGATTGGGTGAGAATGAATACATGTACATGTGGTTGGGTGAGAGTGAATACATGCATATGTGAGGTCAGGGCAGATGATATAAACCTTATGTAGTTACTGCATGAAGTAAATATTGCAATTATGGCGTACAATTATGTATAAGGGGTTTTAGTTAGTTATAGTTAACTAAAACAACTTTAATGTACATGTGTGTACATGTGTGTACATGTGATGTATATTCTTACATACAAATCCTGAGAGTGAATACATGTATATGTGATCTAGGATTGGGTGGGAGTGAATACATGTATATGTGATCTAGGGTTGGATGAGAGTGAATACATGAATATGTGATCTAGGGTTGGATGAGAGTGAATACATGAATATGTGATCTGGGATTGGGTGAGAGTGAATACATGAATATGTGATCTAGGATTGGGTGAGAGTGAATAAATGAATATGTGATATAGGATTGGGTGAGAGTGAATACATGAATATGTGATCTGGGATTGGGTGAGAGTGAATACATGTATGTGATCTAGGATTGGATGAGAGTGAATACATGTATATGTGATCTAGGGTTGGATGAGAGTGAATACATGAATATGTGATCTGGGATTGGGTGAGAGTGAATACATGTATGTGATCTAGGATTGGATGAGAGTGAATACATGTATATATATGATCTAGGGTTGGATGAGAGTGAATACATGTATATATATGATCTAGGGTTGGGTGAGAGTGAATACATGAATATGTGATCTAGGGTTGGATGAGAGTGAATGCATGTATATGTGATCTAGGATTGGGTGAGAATGAATACATGTACATGTGGTTGGGTGAGAGTGAATACATGCATATGTGAGGTCAGGGCAGATGATATAAACCTTATGTAGTTACTGCATGAAGTAAATATTGCAATTATGGCGTACAATTATGTATAAGGGGTTTTAGTTAGTTATAGTTAACTAAAACAACTTTAATGTACATGTGTGTACATGTGTGTACATGTGATGTATATTCTTACATACAAATCCTGAGAGTGAATACATGAATATGTGATCTAGGATTGGATGAGAGTGAATACATGTATATGTGATCTAGGATTGGGTGGGAGTGAATACATGTATATGTGATCTAGGGTTGGATGAGAGTGAATACATGAATATGTGATCTAGGGTTGGATGAGAGTGAATACATGAATATGTGATCTGGGATTGGGTGAGAGTGAATACATGTATGTGATCTAGGATTGGATGAGAGTGAATACATGTATATGTGATCTAGGGTTGGATGAGAGTGAATACATGAATATGTGATCTGGGATTGGGTGAGAGTGAATACATGTATGTGATCTAGGATTGGATGAGAGTGAATACATGTATATATATGATCTAGGGTTGGGTGAGAGTGAATACATGTATATATATGATCTAGGGTTGGGTGAGAGTGAATACATGTATATATATGATCTAGGGTTGGGTGAGAGTGAATACATGAATATGTGATCTAGGGTTGGATGAGAGTGAATGCATGTATATGTGATCTAGGATTGGGTGAGAATGAATACATGTACATGTGATTGGGTGAGAGTGAATACATGCATATGTGAGGTCAGGGCAGATGATATAAACCTTATGTAGTTACTGCATGAAGTAAATATTGCAATTATGGCGTACAATTATGTATAAGGGGTTTTAGTTAGTTATAGTTAACTAAAACAACTTTAATGTACATGTGTGTACATGTGTGTACATGTGATGTATATTCTTACATACAAATCCTGAGAGTGAATACATGAATATGTGATCTAGGATTGGATGAGAGTGAATACATGTATATGTGATCTAGGATTGGGTGAGAGTGAATAAATGAATATGTGATATAGGATTGGGTGAGAGTGAATACATGAATATGTGATCTAGGGTTGGATGAGAGTGAATACATGAATATGTGATCTAGGGTTGGATGAGAGTGAATACATGAATATGTGATCTGGGATTGGGCGAGAGTGAATACATGTATGTGATCTAGGATTGGATGAGAGTGAATACATGTATATGTGATCTAGGGTTGGATGAGAGTGAATACATGAATATGTGATATAGGATTGGGTGAGAGTGAATACATGAATATGTGATCTAGGGTTGGATGAGAGTGAATACATGAATATGTGATCTAGGGTTGGATGAGAGTGAATACATGAATATGTGATCTGGGATTGGGTGAGAGTGAATACATGAATATGTGATCTAGGATTGGGTGAGAGTGAATAAATGAATATGTGATATAGGATTGGGTGAGAGTGAATACATGAATATGTGATCTAGGGTTGGATGAGAGTGAATACATGAATATGTGATCTGGGATTGGGTGAGAGTGAATACATGTATGTGATCTAGGATTGGATGAGAGTGAATACATGTATATGTGATCTAGGGTTGGATGAGAGTGAATACATGAATATGTGATCTGGGATTGGGTGAGAGTGAATACATGAATATGTGATATAGGATTGGGTGAGAGTGAATACATGAATATGTGATCTAGGGTTGGATGAGAGTGAATACATGAATATGTGATCTGGGATTGGGTGAGAGTGAATACATGTATGTGATCTAGGATTGGATGAGAGTGAATACATGTATATGTGATCTAGGGTTGGATGAGAGTGAATACATGAATATGTGATCTGGGATTGGGTGAGAGTGAATACATGAATATGTGATCTAGGATTGGGTGAGAGTGAATAAATGAATATGTGATATAGGATTGGGTGAGAGTGAATACATGAATATGTGATCTAGGGTTGGATGAGAGTGAATACATGAATATGTGATCTGGGATTGGGTGAGAGTGAATACATGTATGTGATCTAGGATTGGATGAGAGTGAATACATGTATATGTGATCTAGGGTTGGATGAGAGTGAATACATGAATATGTGATCTGGGATTGGGTGAGAGTGAATACATGAATATGTGATATAGGATTGGGTGAGAGTGAATACATGAATATGTGATCTAGGGTTGGATGAGAGTGAATACATGAATATGTGATCTAGGGTTGGATGAGAGTGAATACATGAATATGTGATCTGGGATTGGGTGAGAGTGAATACATGTATGTGATCTAGGATTGGATGAGAGTGAATACATGTATATGTGATCTAGGGTTGGATGAGAGTGAATACATGAATATGTGATCTGGGATTGGGTGAGAGTGAATACATGAATATGTGATCTAGGATTGGGTGAGAGTGAATAAATGAATATGTGATATAGGATTGGGTGAGAGTGAATACATGAATATGTGATCTAGGGTTGGATGAGAGTGAATACATGAATATGTGATCTGGGATTGGGTGAGAGTGAATACATGTATGTGATCTAGGATTGGATGAGAGTGAATACATGTATATGTGATCTAGGGTTGGATGAGAGTGAATACATGAATATGTGATCTGGGATTGGGTGAGAGTGAATACATGTATGTGATCTAGGGTTGGGTGAGAGTGAATACATGTATATATATGATCTAGGGTTGGGTGAGAGTGAATACATGTATATATATGATCTAGGGTTGGGTGAGAGTGAATACATGAATATGTGATCTAGGGTTGGATGAGAGTGAATGCATGTATATGTGATCTAGGATTGGGTGAGAATGAATACATGTACATGTGGTTGGGTGAGAGTGAATACATGCATATGTGAGGTCAGGGCAGATGATATAAACCTTATGTAGTTACTGCATGAAGTAAATATTGCAATTATGGCGTACAATTATGTATAAGGGGTTTTAGTTAGTTATAAAACAACTTTAATGTACATGTGTGTACATGTGTGTACATGTGATGTATATTCTTACATACAAATCCTGAGAGTGAATACATGAATATGTGATCTAGGATTGGATGAGAGTGAATACATGTATATGTGATCTAGGATTGGGTGGGAGTGAATACATGAATATGTGATCTAGGGTTGGATGAGAGTGAATACATGAATATGTGATCTGGGATTAGGTGAGAGTGAATACATGAATATGTGATCTAGGATTGGATGAGAGTGAATACATGTATGTGATCTAGGATTGGATGAGAGTGAATACATGTATATGTGATCTAGGGTTGGATGAGAGTGAATACATGAATATGTGATCTGGGATTGGGTGAGAGTGAATACATGTATGTGATCTAGGATTGGATGAGAGTGAATACATGTATATATATGATCTAGGGTTGGGTGAGAGTGAATACATGTATATATATGATCTAGGGTTGGGTGAGAGTGAATACATGTATATGTGATCTAGGGTTAGGTGAGAATGAATACATGTACATGTGGTTGGGTGAGAGTGAATACATGCATATGTGAGGTCAGGGCGGGCAGATGATATAAACCTTATGTAGTTACTGCATGAAGTAAATATTGCAATTATGGCATACAATTATGTATAAGGGGTTTTAGTTAGTTATAGTTAACTAAAACAAAATTAATGTACATGTGTGTACATGTGTGTACTTGTGATGTATATTCTTACATACAAATCCTGAGAGTGAATACATGAATATGTGATCTAGGATTGGATGAGAGTGAATACATGTATATGTGATCTAGGATTGGGTGGGAGTGAATACATGTATATGTGATCTAGGGTTGGATGAGAGTGAATACATGAATATGTGATCTGGGATTGGGCGAGAGTGAATACATGTATGTGATCTAGGATTGGATGAGAGTGAATACATGTATATGTGATCTAGGGTTGGATGAGAGTGAATACATGAATATGTGATATAGGATTGGGTGAGAGTGAATACATGAATATGTGATCTAGGGTTGGATGAGAGTGAATACATGAATATGTGATCTAGGGTTGGATGAGAGTGAATACATGAATATGTGATCTGGGATTGGGTGAGAGTGAATACATGAATATGTGATCTAGGATTGGGTGAGAGTGAATAAATGAATATGTGATATAGGATTGGGTGAGAGTGAATACATGAATATGTGATCTAGGGTTGGATGAGAGTGAATACATGAATATGTGATCTGGGATTGGGTGAGAGTGAATACATGTATGTGATCTAGGATTGGATGAGAGTGAATACATGTATATGTGATCTAGGGTTGGATGAGAGTGAATACATGAATATGTGATCTGGGATTGGGTGAGAGTGAATACATGAATATGTGATATAGGATTGGGTGAGAGTGAATACATGAATATGTGATCTAGGGTTGGATGAGAGTGAATACATGAATATGTGATCTGGGATTGGGTGAGAGTGAATACATGTATGTGATCTAGGATTGGATGAGAGTGAATACATGTATATGTGATCTAGGGTTGGATGAGAGTGAATACATGAATATGTGATCTGGGATTGGGTGAGAGTGAATACATGAATATGTGATCTAGGATTGGGTGAGAGTGAATAAATGAATATGTGATATAGGATTGGGTGAGAGTGAATACATGAATATGTGATCTAGGGTTGGATGAGAGTGAATACATGAATATGTGATCTGGGATTGGGTGAGAGTGAATACATGTATGTGATCTAGGATTGGATGAGAGTGAATACATGTATATGTGATCTAGGGTTGGATGAGAGTGAATACATGAATATGTGATCTGGGATTGGGTGAGAGTGAATACATGAATATGTGATATAGGATTGGGTGAGAGTGAATACATGAATATGTGATCTAGGGTTGGATGAGAGTGAATACATGAATATGTGATCTAGGGTTGGATGAGAGTGAATACATGAATATGTGATCTGGGATTGGGTGAGAGTGAATACATGTATGTGATCTAGGATTGGATGAGAGTGAATACATGTATATGTGATCTAGGGTTGGATGAGAGTGAATACATGAATATGTGATCTAGGATTGGGTGAGAGTGAATAAATGAATATGTGATATAGGATTGGGTGAGAGTGAATACATGAATATGTGATCTAGGGTTGGATGAGAGTGAATACATGAATATGTGATCTGGGATTGGGTGAGAGTGAATACATGTATGTGATCTAGGATTGGATGAGAGTGAATACATGTATATGTGATCTAGGGTTGGATGAGAGTGAATACATGAATATGTGATCTGGGATTGGGTGAGAGTGAATACATGTATGTGATCTAGGGTTGGGTGAGAGTGAATACATGTATATATATGATCTAGGGTTGGGTGAGAGTGAATACATGTATATATATGATCTAGGGTTGGGTGAGAGTGAATACATGAATATGTGATCTAGGGTTGGATGAGAGTGAATGCATGTATATGTGATCTAGGATTGGGTGAGAATGAATACATGTACATGTGGTTGGGTGAGAGTGAATACATGCATATGTGAGGTCAGGGCAGATGATATAAACCTTATGTAGTTACTGCATGAAGTAAATATTGCAATTATGGCGTACAATTATGTATAAGGGGTTTTAGTTAGTTATAAAACAACTTTAATGTACATGTGTGTACATGTGTGTACATGTGATGTATATTCTTACATACAAATCCTGAGAGTGAATACATGAATATGTGATCTAGGATTGGATGAGAGTGAATACATGTATATGTGATCTAGGATTGGGTGGGAGTGAATACATGAATATGTGATCTAGGGTTGGATGAGAGTGAATACATGAATATGTGATCTGGGATTAGGTGAGAGTGAATACATGAATATGTGATCTAGGATTGGATGAGAGTGAATACATGTATATGTGATCTAGGATTGGGTGAGAGTGAATAAATGAATATGTGATCTAGGGTTGGATGAGAGTGAATACATGAATATGTGATCTAGGGTTGGATGAGAGTGAATACATGAATATGTGATCTGGGATTGGGTGAGAGTGAATACATGTATGTGATCTAGGATTGGATGAGAGTGAATACATGTATATGTGATCTAGGGTTGGATGAGAGTGAATACATGAATATGTGATCTGGGATTGGGTGAGAGTGAATACATGTATGTGATCTAGGATTGGATGAGAGTGAATACATGTATATATATGATCTAGGGTTGGGTGAGAGTGAATACATGTATATATATGATCTAGGGTTGGATGAGAGTGAATACATGTATATGTGATCTAGGGTTGGGTGAGAATGAATACATGTACATGTGGTTGGGTGAGAGTGAATACATGCATATGTGAAGTCAGATGATATAAACCTTATGTAGTTACTGCATGAAGTAAATATTGCAATTATGGGGTACAATTATAAGGGGTTTTGTTAGTTATAGTTAACTAAAACAACATTAATGTACATGTGTGTACATGTGATGTATATTCTTACATACAAATCCTGACCTGTTGAGCTATTGAAAGATGTCTGCCTAACTCTGCCACTAGTAACTGTAATTCATTGTCAAGTTCAGCCATAATTGCACAACTCTGACAACTACTGCTTAACAAACTACCAATATGATAATATGAACTAAAATAAGATAGATCTAATGAATATTCATAAGGTTCGTCTACTAAGTCGGATGTTTCCTGTAATTTACATAGATTATTGTGCTTTTCTCTGGCTAGTGATCTTATTTGTCTGTCATCGTAGGAGCTGAGAACGGATGAATTGAGTGAGTGTGACTTGTGAGTTACTTGTGTAGTTATAGGTCTTTTATAAGCTCCTGTCATCATGTCACTAATTGCTTGTGAAATAAGACCAACTACCTATATTAAGATAATTATAAATCTTTTATAATCATGTGAAGCATATTGTTCCTGTAGGGGATACTCCTGCAGGAACTATTTAAAATTCAGGCACTCTTAGGATGCTTCCAATGGCTTTTAGGGCCCCAGAAAGCTTGTAGCTTAGATATTGCGTTGATGAAATCTAAGGATGGAGGGAAATCCCCCTCTCCCTACGCAGTAAATATTTTAGTTCTACTGTCAGTATAGTATAGTAATTACTGTCTCGCTACTGTGGTGTTCAATTGACAAGTATACCAATTACTGTTAAAACTACTGTTGAAGTACAGTAGTGTGATAATGAAACTACTGAGATTATCGGTACGAGTTTGAGTCTAAGGAATTGCTTTCAGACTTTATAAACTGATTTCACTAACCTGTGGATTATATAACTGAGCAAGCTCCTTGCATGCTCTAGCTAAAAGTAAATCTCCGCCCAGTATCACCAACTTATTACCAAATTCTAAATCTTTCCCATCACCTTCAAGACCAAGATCTTGCAATTTATCCATATCTATCACCTCGGAATGAATAGTATTAGCTGTATGAATCATTTCTGTGATTTCTGCTAACACACGTTGACTTGGTATGATACCAAATTGATCCATATCAGGTACTGTTGGGTTAATGATATTCATAGCCTTGGATACTAGTAGCGTTAACAGGCCATGAGTCTGTGTGGTATCTGCATTATCTAAAAAATATCTGTGAACACAAGTTAGAAGAGTTTAATTAACTACACATACAATCATATGAATCTCCATGGTTACAATCAAGAATTCTATGCATCATAATTACTTGTATACTAGAGAATGATATTCATTGTGGGGCGAGCCCTAGAAGGTGTGGTCAAAGACATGTGTAGTGAGGTAGATGGCCCAGAAAAGGAAGGAGTTTGATGTGTCAGAAATGGAGAAGCAGGCAAATGTGACTTCTGCATTCGGTTTAACCTTCTCATATTTTCTCCTGCACTTTAACTTCTCTTCTCTATCCATTTTGATACACATGCAGTGTAGTTAACAAAAAAATTGAAATTCATTCACGGTTTAACAGAACATACGGAATCACGTAAGATACATAATATATACGTACAGAAAATTCACCACTAACTCCCTAGTGTGGGGCTCACTCGGGCTCGTCCCAACAATATACATTGCACATGCATGTAGTTATAATGATATTCATAGCCCACAGTATACTGAATTTGATTTATAGAAGGGCATAGCTGGTATAATAGTAAATCAAACACATAAAATGGAAATTAACTGCAAGTACTATTGTCTTATGAATCACCATGGTTACAATCACTATGGTTATTACAATCACCATGGTTATAACTATATATCTGAAAGTAATCACAGTTTGAACTACATGTGTGGTTGCCATGGTAACAATTAAAAAATCATATATGGTTAAATGACTAACAAATAACAATAAATATATTATAATCAATACTGCACACATGAACATACACACAAACTAACCTGGAATGATTTACTATTGGATGTTCACTAGCCAAGAGTCGTCTCACCTGGACCGATATCTGGGTCAGTTCACTACCAATTAGGTGACGAAGACTTAGAAGGGGAGTCGGATACCCTACCAACCTCTCAACACTCCTTAGTTGCTTCTTACTGCGCATGCTCAGTGGATCAGGTATACCAGTACCAACAGTAGAGACCAGAGACCTGTTGTACGAGTTTCGGACTTGTAAATGCAACTGATTACAGCGAAACATTCTTGAAACCATCTTGTATCTTCACTATGTTCTGCAGAAGAGAAATACCTCTGCATTTAGATGGATTTTAGTCAGATGTTTAAACCATGATGCAAGAAAACA
>OX345646.1:1140000-1207500 GCA_947044365.1 Petrosia ficiformis | reverse complement strand
TTCTAAAGCTGGAGTGGCAATGTGATGACGAATAGAGGAGGTGTCATTACAGGCTCGACAGAAGAAGGCCTTCTTGGGAAGCTTAATATTAAATTTTCGATTGTGTACTACCTCTTCCAAACCTTCTGAAACTACTTCTGTTATTTTAGGCAAGTATGATTCATATCCTTCAGCACATCGATGGTGAACCTCAAACTGATTGAAAGAGTCTGCAAGGGTTATTACTAAACGTAGGCCAGGTATATGAAAACATACTGCATTACTTTTTGTACCCATCAGTGGTTTGATATCATGACGAACTTTCCAACTGATAGGTTGAGAGGAGAGGCAAACGACTAGGGCACAGAATAACCCAGCAGGGGCACAACTATCTTCAAAATGGAATAGAAGTGGAGGAGTGGATGGATTGAGGAGTTGATCTAATTCTGTGGGTGTAAATGGAGGGAGAAGAGCAGGCATGAAATACTTTCCATTCTCAAGATGAGCAAAAATGTAAAGGTGTTCAAATATCTTGACCAAATCGTCTTCTGTGAAGAGTCCAGGTACGTAATGCTTTGGGAAATCTTTGAGGATTTGAGTAGATATGATACCACTATCCTTCATGGTCTCATACTCTCCTCGAACTGCATCTGGTTTGTTAGCACTCTTCTCGGGGTTGCTGAGCTGGTATACACGCTCGATTAGCTCTGTTACTTTGTCAAGTAGCACTTGAGGAGTTGTAAATACTACATTTGGTAGTAGTGAGGAATAGTAGAAAATGAGGTTGTAATTTGAGAGAAAGGTAAGTGCTGGGATAACATCATTTGGAGGAAAATTGAGAGCTTCGGATATCTCAATACATTTCTCTAAAGAAAGCACTTGTGTACCCATTCTCCTTGCCTCTGCTTGGATTGCTAACTCAAATGCATGCCATCGTAATGGGACATCAATCTGGATATGATTTGTGGTAGATGTAATGCTTGAACGTAACTGACATACAACTGGATCATCGAATTTGCCCTCTTCAGCTTGTAACCCATTTAATGGAAATAAAACTTTCTGGAATGTTGAATTGTTAAAAACAACACTGTTTTTGCAAAATGAAAATATCTTCTTTAGTTGCTGATCTTTCTCTTCTATTGTTTCACTCGGAGTGTCCATTTTATCATACTCATCATAATACGTGCCGGCTAAACAAATCTGCATACTGGATTCTGAAGAACAACGAATCATTCTTGCCAGTCGAACAAGAATTTCTTGATTACTGAGGGCATAATGGCCAAGATTATACAAGGCTTCACTCTTCTGATATTGCATTTGTGGGATATCAGACAATTTCTCCGTCAGCTTAAAAACAAGTAGAAGAACCGATGTATTGGGAATGAAAGCTTGAAGGACTTCCTGAAATTGTGGCTGGCCTCCGGAATCAATAAAGTAAATCCATTCTTGGTTAGATGTGCCAGGAAGCACAGATGATTTAGTCAGCATACGACTTTTCAATTTATTAATTAAGATGTGTGCTGCACCCTCCTGTGTATTGCTTTTGATTGGCTCCTCATTCACTACTAAATTAGTTTCAGTTTCCTCCTTTTCTTCTACCCCTACCTCCAATTGCTGCATTTCTTGAGCTATTAGTGACATCAGCATTTCATCATCCATCAGTTCCCACATTTCCTCATTCTTGCCTAATACTTTGTATTTCTCTGAAGTAATACTTCGAAAGGCACGTTCTGGCCGTTCTGCGCATGAAGTGCTTGAGGTGTCATTAATCACTCTGCCTAGTAGAAGACTTTTAACATGAGTTTTACCCACTCGAGGTGGACCTTGACAGAGGCATTTGATTAAACGAATAGATACTTTCCCTTCCCTCAGTGCTCTGTTCACTTTCAGACTAAAGAGAAGAGCAGAGAATATAATAATAATATTGCTATTCTAATTAATACGAAGAGAATATGAAATAATCAATCACAGAATATCTAAGTAATCTACTCACCTATTAACTTCAATTAGTCTTGAGGTAATTATGTTAATAATAGGAAGAGATAGTAATTAATAATCAATCACACAATATCTGATATTATCAGTAATCTACTTACCTACTCTGTTCCTTTAATAGTCTTGTGATGTTAATAATAGGAAGAGATAGTAATTAATAATCAATCACACAATATCTAATATCATTAATCTACTCACCTATTCAATTCCTCCGATTGTCTTGAGGTAATTATGTTATTAATAGGAAGAGATAATTATAGGAAGAGATAATTATTAATAATCAATCACACAATATCTAATATTATCAGTAATCTACTCACCTCTTCAATTCCTCCGATTGTCTTGAGGTAATTATGTTATTAATAGGAAGAGATAATTATTAATAATCAATCACACAATATCTAATATTATCAGTGATCTACTCACCTCTCCAATTGTCTTGAGGTAATTATGTTAATAATAGGAAGATATAATAATTAATAATCAATCACACAATATCTAATATTATCAGTAATCTACTCACCTATTCAATTCCTCCCATTGTCTTGAGCTAATTATGTTAATAATAGGAAGATATAATAATTAATAATCAATCACACAATATCTAATATTATCAGTAATCTACTCACCTCTTCAATTCCTCCCGTTGTCTTGAGCTAATTATGTTAATAATAGGAAGATATAATAATTAATAATCAATCACACAATATCTAATATTATCAGTAATCTACTCACCTCTTCAATTCCTCCCATTGTCTTGAGCTAATTATGTTAATAATAGGAAGATATAATAATTAATAATCAATCACACAATATCTAATATTATCAGTAATCTACTCACCTCTTCAATTCCTCCCATTGTCTTGAGCTAATTATGTTAATAATAGGAAGATATAATAATTAATAATCAATCACACAATATCTAATATTATCAGTAATCTACTCACCTCTTCAATTCCTCCCATTGTCTTGAGCTAATTATGTTAATAATAGGAAGATATAATAATTAATAATCAATCACACAATATCTAATATTATCAGTGATCTACTCACCTCTCCAATTGTCTTGAGGTAATTCTGTTAATAATAGGAAGATATAATAATTAATAATCAATCACACAATATCTAATATTATCAGTGATCTACTCACCTCTCCAATTGTCTTGAGTTAATTATGTTAATAATAGGAAGATATAATAATTAATAATCAATCACACAATATCTAATATTATCAGTAATCTACTCACCTCAATTGTCTTGAGGTAATTCTGTTAATAATAGGAAGATATAATAATTAATAATCAATCACACAATATCTAATATTATCAGTAATCTACTCACCTCTTCAATTCCTCCCATTGTCTTGAGCTAATTATGTTAATAATAGGAAGATATAATAATTAATAATCAATCACACAATATCTAATATTATCAGTGATCTACTCACCTCTCCAATTGTCTTGAGGTAATTCTGTTAATAATAGGAAGATATAATAATTAATAATCAATCACACAATATCTAATATTATCAGTGATCTACTCACCTCTCCAATTGTCTTGAGGTAATTATGTTAATAATAGGAAGATATAATAATTAATAATCTATCACACAATATCTAACTAGAGGTAGGCTTGTCTGGTGGCACTGCTCCATGCCACTAGTCTAGTCCATGCTAAGCCTACCTCTAGTTGGAAAGTATCTGATTTACACCCTGGTAAACCCTTATAAGGCAAACAGAAGTAGTGGTGACAGTGAGGAGACAGACTCTTAGTCCACTTAAATTATCTACAGCAAACACTTCAACCTAGAATTAAGTAAACCCTTTTATGTAAACTGAATCCATAATCTACATGTACAGTTTACAATATCTCAAGCCTAAAGTGTTTAGTATAGGTTGAGTAAGTGTTTGTTTTTAGTCTGTCTCTGCCATGTCAAGACTTGCCCTGGACTCGTAAGGAAACAAATGTTATGATCACCGCAGTATAAATTTCTTAATCAACGTGGGACTATTTGTACCACCCAGGCCTTCCTTTAGAAAATTTGTTGAGGGGGAGCAATAGTTCAATTTGAAAGACTGTGGCTCTGGCAAGCCGCCCCCACCCCAATAAATGAAACCCTGCCACCAAACCAAGTATAGTGTAAGCACATAACCTATCACCAGCTAAAAGACATACTAATTATGTTAAATGACTATAGTGTAGATGACCCCACCCTTTTTTAAAGAGAGGATCTAGGACAAATGATAACTTATTCTTATTGATTACCTTAGTAAAACATCATCATCATCATCATCATTCTTGTCCTCTTCATCTTCATTATCTCCTAATTGTCGAGTTGCCATCCTAACACAGACACAAATAATATTAAACACTCTCAAATTACTATGCTCATTAACTGCTGGTTTATTTATAATTATACAAATACAATATCACTCACTCTTCGTTTTTCTCCTCTAGCCTTGATCTAAAGAAAAATACATATACATGTACTTCAGTTCTATTATACACAATTATATTACATATAATATATAAATATATACTATGGTTACGTGATGGGCAATTATCATGGTAACTTTCCATGTGCCATGGTGTTATATACATATTAAACTCCATATAAGACCATTCTGAGGTGAATCAATTAACTATGGGTGTGGCCAATGTTTATTTAAAATTTACCAAATTAAAATCTCACCAATAATCATATTTTAGTAGATTCACCAAACTTTCTCACGCATAGTTATACATGGGCATACATGCATACACTTACACATGCATACATGCATACACTTACACATGCCTGTGTATGAAATAATAATATTCATAAGATTTTGATGACATAAATAATTTTGTGTGCCCACTCAACTTGATGTTCATTGTTCACCACCAATAATTCCCACTGTATGGTAATTTGTTACAAAAGCATTTCATTAGACAACTAAAGAAATGTCTAACAAGCTTGTGGACTGTGGAATATCTCTGAAAAGGACACGGAACGATAACTTCAATGAAGCAACCTACTATTTAAAGAGCTTGAAAAGTGCTATATTCTAGATGTTGTATAATTATAGTGATGATAATGTGAGCCAATCAGACAAATTCTACTTTGTTTGTAAAAGCTATTTCAACACTCTAGAAACCATAGGTGTAGAAATGGGGGAGGGGCACTGGGGGTATGTGCTCCAATATGTTTGCCACTCTCTGATCATTAAAACTCATCATACTGTAATGGGTCAAAAGGACTTGTGTAACTATTGCATGGTGCCCCTCCCCCCAATGTGAAAAATGTTCCTACACCTGTGCTAGAAACCACTAAACAGCTGAGGAATGACTTTACATCTTATGTAGATGACTATACACAAGACAATCAGTAACTTTTCTCACAGCCATACATGAAGACACGAGAATTCAAGTAATGTTGTGTTATATACCGGAAAGCAATTTCATTGGTCAGGCAAACAAACATTCCTGCCTGGCCAAGAGGCCCAAGAAATAGTTCCCAGATATTCTGTCCCCATTGAACATTTGGTCTATGAGACTATTGAACAACCACCAACTGTATTTAGCTACAACCTTGATCTTAAGGTTTAGGATTTATTTAAAAATTGGGCACTCTACTCTCACAACAAGTGATTATCACTCATATTATTATCAGTCAAGTCCTAGTGTTATTATGGGTATTATTTCAGATAAATATATCCATTGAGTTGTTAGTTATCAAGCTCAAACTACAATCTACAGTAATCGGTTGGCTAGACAAAGTATATTGGAGCGGTGCTTAGTTGAAATGTTAAATTTAACTTAAACATGGACCAAGCCTATACTAATGATATTATAAATTTAGCCATTCTCTCTGTTATCTACTATAGTGTGAGTGTTACTGATTACCGTTTTGGAACAGGTTCATCATCTTCATCGTCTTCATCGTCATCTTCGTCTTCATTATCTCCTGATTGTCTAGTTGCCATCCTAACAGACACAAACAGTAACACACACTCAAATTATCATGCTCATTAATTATGTAGGTCATATTTTGATATTCATTGCCTGGAGGTCAAACTTCACCAACGACAGAGTTATTATTGTGTCAAATTTGATATGATTTTATATACATGTACATACAATTGTTATCCCAAAACTCAAATATAAAATTGCAAATACTATTATATTATATGATCCATTTAGGGGAAAATGTACGATAATCTTTCCATTTAATTTGACTGTTTATGGATGTAATCATCATGACACATGTCATTATTATTATCAGCATAATTATTCCATAATTCAAAATAGGGTTGGGTGTGGTTTTATGGTTACCTTTTAATTTTGTATGCTAAACTCCTTATTACAAATAGAAAGAGGTAATTAGTATTCAATCATACAACATGTCATTTATATGTAATTTCCATAAATCATAAATACAATATCACTTACTCTTCATTTTCTTTCTCCAGTCTTGATCTAAAGAAAAAAATATATACTTCAGTTCCAATATAATAATAACTATAACTTGTCCCTGCTATAGGTAGATTATGGGCATATACCACCTGTGGAAAATGTGATAGAGGGCAAAGCCCAAGACTATAATACATTTCCCAAGGACAATATTAAGTCCTTTAACAGGGAAATTTATATCTGATATATATGCTATGGTGATCGTATAATTTGTCAAAAGAATGTTTCCTTATAAGGCAAAGGAAGGTGATGGCAGGAGACAAACTAAAAATAAACACTTTTAATTATAGTCAAATAAATTATCTATACACTTGAAGATGGAGATAGGATCCTTTTATGTACATGTGGTAATCACCCACGCACTATGATATTATAATATGTGGCCTAATTTTGAAAAAGGGACATTTCCCGTCCATAAAATAATTTTGATCAAATGTCATGCAATTGCTCACCATTCCACCGGCCACCATTTTGTCAAGTAGTCAATGAAATTTGGTATCCAGGATGAGTTATAAGCTTCTTGGATACCAAATTTCATTGACTTCCTGTACAAAATGGCGGAATAGCTAGCAACATTTAACGGAAATTATTTTGAAGGACAAGGTCCCTTTTTGAAAATTAGATCAAATATTATATAATACGGTGTGTCTGAGTGATTGTGATGGTAGCCTTTGATATACTGCTTCAAGTGTTTACCTTAAGCTTGTTCAATTTTTACAGTCTACATAAAAGGATCTCTTAATTATAGGTTGAAGTGTTTACTGTAGATAATTTAAGTGGACTAAGATACATTATTGAATAGCAACAAAAAATACTGAAAACAACTTCTGATAAAACAATCATAGAAAAACAGTATATACTAAACTATCATTTTGTTATTTCTTCAAATATGCTTCCTAAATCATACCAGCTAATAAAGTATTTATTTTTGTCTGTCTCCTCACTGTAATCACCAGTGTTCTCGCCGGATTTTACAATAGGGGGGTACACGGAAGTGACAAAGGAATTATTACATCACAGTTAATTAATTACGAATTTAGGTCCACCATGGGACCTTACCCTGCTTTTAGGAAATGGGTACTAGGCAAATACAGATCTCATGATTCCAAGCAGATGATGCTGATAAATGAATGTGTGTATGGAAATACTTTCAATTGACATTTTTGTGTGTTATCATTAAAAATAGTATTAACAATTCCAAATCAAGAGGAGTACATCGGGTGTTTTTCTGACTGACAGGAGGTACATTTGCACTATATGGGGTACCATACATTGGGTGTTTTTATGACAGACAGAATGCTGGTAATCACTGCTTCTTTTTGCCTTATAAGGATTTGCCATGGTATAAATCAGATACCCCCAACTAGAGGTAGGTTTACAATAGTCTGATGGCACCGCCCCTTTGCTCTTAATGAAAGTGGGCAGTAGTAATACCAGACTATTTACACCACCCTTGGGAATATATCCAGTATACAGCATAATTAATGTAAGGTATTCATTTCAGATAAATATATCCATTGAGTTGTTGGTCATTGAAGCTGAAACTAGAATCTACAGTAATCGGTTGGTTAGACAAAGTAGCTTATATATTGGAGTGGTGCTTAGTTGAAATGTTAGATTTAACTTAATTAAACATGGACCAAGCCTATACTAATGATATTATAATTATTATAAATTTAGTCAATTCTCTCTGTTATATACTGTGGTTTCAACGAGGATTAGTTGAGCATTGACATGATAGTAGATTTTCTATTATTATTATTAACAATTAATTAGACGTTTCGGCTCGAAACGTCTAATTAATTGTTATTATTTTAAATAATAATAATAACAAATCTACTATCATGTCAATGCTCAACTAATCCTTGTTGAAATTACTACAACATGATAAACAAACTCTTAGACATATACTATGGGGTACGAGTGCTTTTGATTACCTTTTTGGAACAGGTTCATCATCATCTTCATCATCATCATCATTTTCATCAAATGTACGATAATCTTTCCATTTAATTTGACTGTTTATGGATGTAATCATCATGACACATGTCATTATTATAATCAGCATAATTATTCCATAATTCAAAATAGGGTTAGGTATGGTTTTATAGTTACATTTTAATTTGCATGCCAAACTCCTTAATACAAATAGCAAGAGCTAATTAGTATTCAATCATACAACATGCCATTTATATGTAATTTCCATAAATACAATATCACTTACTCTTCCTTTTCTTTCTCTAGTCTTGATCTAAAGAAAATACATATACTTCAGTTCCGATATATAATACCTATAATATATGTCCCTGCTAGAGGTGGATTATGGCTATACTATCTGTGGAAAATGTGATAGAGGGCAAAGCCTAAGGCTATAATACATTTCCCAAGGGCAATATAAGTCCTCTAACAGGGAGATATCTGACGTATACTATGGTAATCATAAAATTTGTCAAAAGATTGTTTCCTTATAAGGCAAAGGAAAGTGATGGCAGGAGACAAACTAAAAATAAACATTTTTAATTATAGTCCAATAAATTATCTATACACTTGAAGCTGGAGATAAGATCCTTTTATGTACATGTGGTAATCACCCACGCACTATGATATCATAATATGTGACCTAATTTTGAAAAAAGGGACCTTGCTCTTTAAATCAAATGCTTTCCTTTAATTGCTTGTCATTCCGCCATTTTATACAGGAGGTCAAGGAAATTTGGCATCCAGGAAGAGTTATAAGCTTCTTGGATATCAAATTCATGGACTACTTGTACAAAATGGCGGAATGACAAGCAATTGAAAGAAAGCATTTAATTTGAAAGGCAAAGTCCCTTTTTTGTCACATAATAAAACTATATAGTAATGGTGTGTATGGGTGATTGTCATGGTAACCTTTGATATAATGCTTTAAGTGTTCACCTTGCATGAGTTTTACAGTTAATTTACATAAAAGGATTACTTTAATTCTAGGTTGAAGTGTTTACTATAGATAATTTAAGCGGACTAAGAGTCTGTCTCCTCACTGTCACCACTGCTTCTCTTTGCCTTATATGGATTTGCCATGTGGGTGGTATACATCAGATACCTCCAACTAGAGCTAGAGGTAGACTTACAATAGTCTGGTAGTACTACCCCTTTGCTCTTAATAATGAAAGTGGGTAGTAGTAATACCAGACTACTTGTACCATCCTAGGGATATTATCTATTACATTGTAAGCACATAACCTATCTCCAGCAGGGAGATATACTATACAAAATGGTCATAGTTACAATATATGTAGAGTCTATTGAGGACCCCACCCTTTTTATGAGGAGAAATGATCTCATTTCTTTATTGTTAATTACCTTTTTGGAACAGGTTCATCATCATCATCATCTTCATCATCATCTTCGTCTTCATTATCTCCTGATTGTCGAGTTGCCATTCTAGCAGAGACACAAACTAGTCTGGCGAGTACACCCTTCCTCTTCCAAGCGAAGGGTGTGGCTCCCAGACTAGACACACCCTCAAATTATCCTGAGTTAAGTTGCTCATTAATTGCGTGGGTGATGTTCATTGCCCACAGGCCACAGGACAAAGTTCACCAAATGTGATTGTGTATAAGTTTGATATTACAATTGAGACCTATTCATATATGCAATTGCAAAAACTACGATATTTTATGATTCATAGTAAATGTACGATCATCTTAATTCTTCTAACTATTATGTCATTATGTCATTGTAGTTCAAGCTTAGGATGTCAAATACGTACTTGTTTCCAAATGGGATTAGACTCAAAGTACCAGATGAAATTTATGATGAGATATTATGTACTACCAAACTAGTTAACAATTAAAATTAATATGTATTTTATATTTAATGTGTTAATTAAAAGTTGTCATCGCACTGATTAATTAACTTCCACAATTATGATTTTAGGTGGGGATATTGTTGCAAAAATAATTTTTATAATTTAACATTCAGTAAATTAATAGTTTTTGTAGTAATCAATCACTTGTCTATTCTCTTGATACAAGTATGGTGATGTAATGTGCTACTAAGTATATCAGTATTGTACACCTGGAGTGGCATCAAGAAATTAAGATTGATATTGTAGTGTTAAAGGATTGTTGAGACACCTAACAGGAATTATACATCTTCAAGGTGGCAAGTAATAGACATTGCAGCTGAATAATAATGAGAAATAATCATTTATAATCATAGCATTACCAGTAGGCAGTAGCAATGGTATCACCCATCACTGCATAGTTTACTATATAACACAAATAAGTAACAATCACCTAATACATATACATATTCATACCTGCAGTGGCAATGGTATCACCCATCATAATGTATATATATAATCAGACCATTACCAGTAGCAGTAGCAATGGTATCCCCCATCACTGCATAGTTTACTATATAACACAAATAAGAAACAATCACCTAATACATATACATATTCATACCTGCAGTGGCAATGGTATCACCCATCATAATGTATATATATAATCAGACCATTACCAGTAGCAGTAGCAATGGTATCCCCCATCACTGCATAGTTTACTATATAACACAAATGAGAAACAATCACCTAATACATATACATATTCATACCTGCAGTGGCAATGGTATCACCCATCATAATGTATATATATAATCATAGCATTACCAGTAGGCACAGTAGCAATGGTATCACCCATCACTGCATAGTTTACTATATAACACAAATAAGAAACAATCACCTAATACATATACATATTCATACCTGCAGTGGCAATGGTATCACCCATCATAATGTATATATATAATCATACCATTACCAGTAGCAGTAGCAATGGTATCCCCATCACTCAACTAGTACTGAGTGGTTTGGGACTTTTTGCTCTTTCAAAAATTTATCAATCGTAATGAAAGGATGGCTCTTTCCTTCATGCCTGTGCTAACCTTTAATTTTGATTTGTCCCTTCTATAACACTGTTATTACAACCCTATTGTGGGTTTGTGATAATTACATTAATGATTTCATGATAACATTACTTTCCTTTGATTAGTCACATTCAGTTTGGAAGCCTGGAACTCATAAGAAATTGTGCCGCCAGTGCCTGGTTGTGGAAAGTAAAATGATGAGGTAACAGAGGATTTAATATAAAGTCATAGACAACAAGAGGAACAAAGACAGAGAATTAGCAACTGAGAAACAGACAAGAGAATTGGATAAACAATCCAGTGACGGTGCCAGTAGCATCATGAATTTGTCACTTCCTGTGCAACAACAAATTACAATTCTAATAAGCACAATACCAAAAAAGCAAAAAATAATAACAATAATAATAATAAAAATAAGAGTAATACATTCATAAATACAAAAAATAATAATCATAATATAGAAAAGTAATAAGTTTTTTAAAAGAAATTAAAAGTTACAACACCACAATTTTTATTTTTTCAAATATTTTTGCTGAATCTCACCAGCTAATTTATTGTTTTTAATGATATCAGAACTGAGTACGTCAACAATCGTTTGCCAAGTAAATGGATTGCTATGGGTTGCATTTTTACACCAGTATTCCAATACTTTCATAAGACGATCTTCATTACTTATGTTTGCCATTCCTATATTCTCACGCTTATATTCTGGAACATGCAACCCCATTCCAAATATGTTCCATTTCGGAGATACTGTTATTAAGATTTCCATAAGATTTTCCATTGATGGACCATCAGGATGTACAGATGGGAGGGGAAGTGGTTCTAGCCACTTGGATTCGATATCATTCATTTTACAACCATTAATTGGATCGATAGAACATACTAGTTCCTTTTTTTCCAAAGCTGGAGTGGCAATGTGATGACGAATAGAGGGGGTGTCATTACAGGCTCGACAGAAGAATGCCTTCTTGGGAAGCTTGATATTAAATTTTCGATTGTGTACTACCTCTTCCAAACCTTCTGAAACTACTTCTGTTATTTTAGGCAAGTATGTTTCATATCCTTCAGCACATCGATGGTGAACCTCAAACTGATTGAAAGAGTCTGCTAGGGTTATCACTAAACGTAGGTCAGGTATATGGAAACATACTGCATTACTTTTTGTACCCATCAGTGGTTTGATATCATGACGAACTTTCCAACTGATAGGTTGAGAGGAGAGGCAAACGACTAGGGCACAGAATAACCCAGCAGGGGCACAACTATCCTCAAAATGAAATACGAGCGGAGGAGTGGATGGATTGAGGAGCTCATCTAATTCTGTGGGTGTAAACGGAGGGAGAAGAGCAGGCATGAAATACTTTCCATTTTCAAGATGAGCGAAAATGTAAAGGTGTTCAAATATTCTGACCAAATGTTTTTCTGTGAAGAGGCCAGGTCTGTAATGATTTGGGAAATCATTCAGGATTTGTGTAGATATGATACCAAGATCCTTCATGGTCTCATACTCTCCTCGAACTGCATCTGGTTTGTTAGCACTCTTCTCGGGGTTGCTGAGCTGGTATACATACTCGGTGAGCTCTGTTACTTTGTCAAGTAACACTTGAGGAGTTGTAAATACTACCTTTGGCAGTAGTGAGGAATAGTAGAGAATGAGGTTGTAATTTGAGAGAAAGGTAAGTGCTGGGATGACATCATCTGGAGGAAAATTGAGAGTTACAGATATCTCAATACATTTCTCTAAAGGAAGTACTTGTTTGCCTATTCTCCTTGCTTCTGCTTGGATTGCCAGTTCAAATGCATGCCATCGCAATGGAACATCAACCTGGATATAACAACGTGTGGATCTAATTTGTGAACGTAACTGACACACAACTGGATCATCAAATTTTCCCTCCTGAGCTTGTAAACCATTTACTGGAAATATAACTTTCTGGAATTTTGAGTCATAGAAAACTACATTGTCTTTACAAAAGGAAAATATCTTTTTCAGCTGTTGATCTTTCTCTTCTATTGTTTCACTCGGAGTGTCAGTTTTGACATATTCATCATGATATGTACCAATTAAAGCAACCTGCATACTAGATTCTGGAGTCGAGCGGATCATTCTTGCTAGACGAATAAGAATCTCTTCATTAGTTAGGGCATGATGGCCTAGACTATACGAGGCTCCACATTTCTCATATTCTATCAGAGGGCAATCAGATAGCTTTTCGGTAAGCTTGAAAGCAAGTAGAAGAACAGACGTATTAGGAATGAAAGCTTGAAGGACCTCCTGAAATTGTGGTTGCCCCCCGGAATCAATAAAGTAGATCCATTCTTCACTGGTTTTTGTTTGACATAGGTATAAATCTGTTAGCATACGAACTTTCAATTCTTCAACTAAGATTTGCGCTGTGCCCTCTTCTTCAAGACCTCTATTTGGTTCCTCAATGGTTCTAAAATCATTTTCAATTTCATCTTGTTCTTCCTCTTCCTGTCCTGTTAATTGTTCCATTTCCGTTACTATTAATGCCTTCATCATTTCACTGTCCATCAATTCCCACATTTCCTCATTCTTGGTTGATGGTTTATATTTCTCTGAACTGACATTTCGAAAGGCACGCTCTGGGTGTTCTGCACATGCAGTGCTTGAGGTGTCATTAATCATCCTGCCAAGTAAAAGACTTTTAACATGAGTTTTACCCACTCGAGGTGGACCTTGACAGAGGCATTTGATTAAATGAAGAGATACTGTCCCTTCCCTCAATGCTTTGTTCACTTTCAACCTAAAGAGAAGAGCAGAGGATATAGCAATATTACAGATCTTTTGACTACTTCTTATCAACAAAACTACATTTATTCAATTATATGCCTACTTCGTCACTTCATTTGATGATCTTGGGTTAAAACTAAAAAACACATTAATGATAGAAAAAGGTAATTAGTATTCAATATCTAATATTACTGTAATCTAATGACACCACTCACCTCATGGCTTCCTTCCATTTTTTTGAGGAAATCATGCTAATAATAATTAATATTCAATCATACAACATTGTACTCTACTGACACCACTAACCTTGTGACTGCCTCTAGTTTTCTTCAGGTAATCAATCATGTTAATAATAGAAAGAGGTAAATTAGTATTCAATCATACATTTAATATTATTGTAATCTACTGACACCACTCACCTCATGAATTCATCCCTTTTTCTTCAGGTAATCATGTTAATAATAGAAGGAGGTAATTAGTATTCAATAATACAACATCTAATATTATTGTAATCTACTGACACCGCTCACCTCATGAATTCATCCTTTTTTCTTCAGGTAATCATGTTAATAATAGAAGGAGGTAATTAGTATTCAATCATACAACATCTAATATTATTGTAATCTACTGACACCACTCACCTCATGAATTCATCCCATTCTCTTCTGGTAATTGTGTTAATAATAGAAAGAGGTAATTAGTATTCAATAATACAACATCTAATATTATTGTAATCTACTGACACCGCTCACCTCATGAATTCATCCTTTTTTCTTCAGGTAATCATATTAATAATAGAAGGAGGTAATTAGTATTCAATCATACAACATCTAATATTATTGTAATCTACTGACACCACTCACCTCATGAATTCATCCCTTTTTCTTCAGGTAATCATATTAATAATAGAAAGAGGTAATTAGTATTCAATCATACAACATCTAATATTATTGTAATCTACTGACACCACTCACCTCTTCAAATCTTCCTCACTTAAGCTTCAGGTAATAATAGAAAGAGATAATTAGTATTCAATCATACAACATCTAATATTATTGTAATCTACTGACACCACTCACCTCATGAATTCATCCCATTTTCTTCAGGTAATCATGTTAATAATAGAAGGAGGTAATTAGTATTCAATCATACAACATCTAATATTATTGTAATCTACTGACACCACTCACCTCTTCTTATCTTCCTCACTTAAGCTTCAGGTAATAATAGAAGGAGGTAATTAGTATTCAATCATACAACATCTAATATTATTGTAATCTACTGACACCACTCACCTCATGCATTTTCTTCAGGTAATCATGTTAATAATAGAAAGAGGTAATTAGTATTCAATCATACAACATCTAATATTATTGTAATCTACTGACACCACTCACCTCGTGAGTTCATCCCATTTTCTTCAGGTAATCATATTAATAATAGAAAGAGGTAAATAGTATTCAATCATACAACATCTAATATTATTGTAATCTACTGACACCACTCACCTCTTCTTATCTTCCCCACTTAAGCTTCAGGTAATAATAGAAAGAGGTAATTAGTATTCAATCATACAACATCTAATATTATTGTAATCTACTGACACCACTCACCTCATGAGTTCATCCCAATTTCTTCAGGTAATCATATTAATAATAGAAAGAGGTAATTAGTATTCAATCATACAACATCTAATATTATTGTAATCTACTGACACCACTCACCTCTTGAATTCATCCCTTTTTCTTCAGGTAATCATGTTAATAATAGAAGGAGGTAATTAGTATTCAATCATACAACATCTAATATTATTGTAATCTACTGACACCACTCACCTCATGAATTCATCCCTTTCTCTTCAGGTAATCATGTTAATAATAGAAGGAGGTAATTAGTATTCAATCATACAACATCTAATATTATTGTAATCTACTGACACCACTCACCTCGTGAGTTCATCCCATTTTCTTCAGGTAATCATATTAATAATAGAAAGAGGTAAATAGTATTCAATCATACAACATCTAATATTATTGTAATCTACTGACACCACTCACCTCTTCAAATCTTCCTCACTTAAGCTTCAGGTAATAATAGAAAGAGGTAATTAGTATTCAATCATACAACATCTAATATTATTGTAATCTACTGACACCACTCACCTCATGAGTTCATCCCATTTTCTTCAGGTAATCATATTAATAATAGAAAGAGGTAATTAGTATTCAATCATACATGTAATTTAAATGTAATTTTGGGTGGTTTCCAAAATGTCTAACCCAAAATGTGTAAATGGTGTTAAATGATGTGTTAATTATCACAGTGAGACACAATTAGTATGTACTTATTAATTAGTGGTAAACCTAAATGAATTACACCTAAAGATGCAATTTAGTGCAATATTTTTTCCTTAAAAATCATTTTTATGTGATAAAAGGGTTTCTACTAAAAGAGTAGTTCTTTAGTAGAAACCCTTTTATCACATAAAAATGAGTTTTAGTTTAATAGTAGTTTTAACAATAATTGCTGTACATGTCAATTGAACACCACATGCAGTAATGAGACAGTAACTACTATACTATACTGACAGTAGAACTACTGTATGTGACCTTTTATTGACATATACATGTATTGTACTTTGATGTCATTGATGCAAGGACCAACAACCATAGAGAAGGTTAGCACAATCGTCTCAAGTGGCTGATGAGAAAAGCTCATCCAAACATTTATGAAATAGTTGAGATATTTCAGCGAGAGCAAAATTTACTGTTGAACAACTATATATAAGCTATATGATCATTTATTATAACATCAATTAACACTATTTAAACATTTTGGGGTTAGATATTATGACATTTTGGGATTAGACATTCTGGGAATCATTCGTAATTTCAATAAATCATGACTTACGTGTACTTTGCATTTTCCTCCTCTAGTCTTGATCTAAAGAAAAATATACAAACATCAGTTTTATTATATAATAAATCTAGAGGATATCACTCTGTTAGAGGTAGATTTTGGCTTATACCACCTGTGGAAAATGTGATAGAGGGCAAAGCCCATGCAAGGCCACATTTCCCAGGGGCAATAATAAAAGTCCATAACGCCCCCTGCGATATATGAAAGTTTGCTATGGTAATCGCCCATGCACCAATATACAAATATATAATAATTACAAGTGGCCTAATTTTCAAAAAGGGACCTTGTCCAACAGAATAATTTCCATCAAATGCTTACATTCAATTACTTATCATTCAGGCCTCCATTTTGTACAGTAAGTCAATGAAATTTGGTATAACTCATGTTGGATACCAAATGTCATTGACTTCCTGTACAAAATGGTGGAGTGACAAGTGATTGAAGGAAAGTGTTTAATAAAAATTATTTTGAAGGACAATGTCCATTTTTGAAAATTAGGTCACAAAATTATTATAATTATAACTATATAGTATGCTTTTAGTATGCTTGCTATTAAGAAATGGGAATTGATGGGTAATAGGCAAATATGAATCTCATGATCTCGTGCAAATGATGCTGATAAGTAAATGTGTGTATGGGAATTGACATTTTTGTGTGTTATATTTTAAAATAGTATTAATAATTCAAAATCAAGAGGCAATAGTAATATCAGACTACTTATACCACCCTTGGGAGATTTTCCAGTATACAGTGTAATTAATCAAATATATCCATTGAGTTGTTAGTTATCAAGCTCAAACTAGCATCTACAGTAGTCGGTTGGTTAGACAAAGTAACTTATATGTCGGAGTGGTGCTTAGTTGAAATGTTAGATTTGACTTAAACATGGACCAAGCCTATCCTATACTAATGATATTATAAATTTAGTCAATTCTCTCTGTTATATACTATAGTATGAGTGCTTTTAATTACCTTTTGGGAACAGGTTCATCATCATCTTCATCTTCATTATCTCCTGATTGTCGAGTTGCCATCCTAACACAGACACAAACAATAACACACCCTCAAATTATTATGCTCATTAATTACATGGGTGGTGTTTTGATATTCATTGCCTGGAGGTCAAAGTTCACCAACGACAGAGTTATTATTGTGTCAAATTTGATATGATTTTATATACATGTACATACAATTGTTATCCCAAAACTCAAATATAAAATTGCAAATACTATTATATTATATGATCCATTTAGGGGAAAATGTACAATAATCTTTCCATTTAATTTGACTGTTTATGGATGTAATCATCATGACACATGTCATTATTATTATCAGCATAATTATTCCATAATTCATAGGGTTGGGTGTGGTTTTATAGTTACCTTTTAATTTTGTATGCTAAACTCAAATAGCAACAAGGGGTAATTAGTATTCAATCATACAACATGCCATTTATATGTAATTTCCATAAATCATAAATATAATATCACTTACTCTTCATTTTCTTTCTCTAGTCTTGATCTAAACAAAAAAATATATATACTTCAGTTCCAATATATAATACCTATAATATATGTCCCTGCTAGAGGTAGATTATGGGCATATACCACCTGTGGAAAATGTGATAGAGGGCAAAGCCCAAGACTATAAGACATTTCCCAAGGGCAATATACGTCCTCTAACAGGGAGATATCTGACGTATACTATGGTGATCATAAAATTTGTCAAAAGAATGATTCCTTGTAAGGCAAAGGAAAGTGATGGCAGGAGACAAACTAAAAATAAACATTTTTAATTATAGTCCAATAAATTATCTACACACTAGTAGCTGGAGATAGGATCCTTTTATGTACATGTGGTAATCACCCACGCACTATGATGTCATAATATGTGACCTAATTTTGAAAAAGGGACACATTCCCACAAAATAATTTTGATCAAATGTTTACATTCAATTGCTTGTCATTCCACTATTTTATACAGGAAGTTAATGAAATTTGGTATCCAGGAAGAGTTATAAGCTTCTTGGATACCAAATTCATGGACTTCTTGTACAATATGGCGGAATGACAAGCAATTGAAAGAAGGCATTTAATTTGAATTAGGGCAAGGTCCCTTTTTTGAAAAGTAGGTCACATATTATAACTATAATTTATAGTAATGGTGTGTGTGGGTGATTGTCTTGGTAACCTTTGATATAATGCTTCAAGTGTTCACCTTGTTCAAGTTTTACAGTTAATGTATACATAAAAGGATTACTTGTTTACTTTAGATAATTTAAGCAGACTAAGAGTCTGTCTCCTCACTGTCATCACTGCTTCTCTTTGCCTTATATGGATTTGCCATGTGGGTGGTATACATCAGATACCTCCGACAAGAGGTAGGCTTACAATAGTCTGGTAGCACCACCCCTTTGCTCTTAATGAAAGTGGGCAGTAGTAATACCAGACTACTTGTACCATCCTAGGGAAATTATCCATTACATTGTAAGCACATAACCTATCTCCAGCAGGAAGATATACTATACAAAATGGTCATAGTTACAATATATGTAGAGTCTATTGTAAGAAATTTAAAATCTCAATGAGGACCCCACCCTTTTTTTGAGGAGAAATGATCTCATTTCTTTATTATTGATTACCTTTTTGGAACAGGTTCATCATTATCATCATCATCATCATCATCTTCGTCTTCATTATCTCCTGATTGTCGAGTTGCCATTCTAGCAGAGACACAAACTAGTCTGGCGAACACACCCTTCCTCTTCCTGAGTTGCTCATTAATTGCGTGGGTGATGTTCATTGCTCACAGGTCAAAGTTCACCAAACGACAAAGTTATGATTGTGTACAAGTTTGATATGATTCATATTGCAATTGAGACCCCAAAACCTATTCATATATGTAATTGCAAAATCTACGATATTGTATGATTCGTTCAGTTTCTAAGTAAATGTACGATCATCTTAATTGAGTACAGGAATTATTAATTAATTAATAAACTAATAAATGTATAAAAGAACAACAGAAAGAATAAGTAATTACAAAACAAACTAAAATACTAAATGAAAAGAATAGAAAAGAAAATACGAAAATAAATGGATAAAAAAACATAAGCAAAACAATTGTCTAAAAAAAGAATACAATGAATTATGTAAAATTGTAAATAATAAACTATAAAGAATACATGAACAACAAAATATAAACAATATGTGTAAACAAGAAAATACAATACATAAAAAAACAATACATATATTATATAATAATACAAATTCTGTCCTCACAAATAAGTCATTTATTCAAATATTTGCATTCGATTTCGTCGGCTAATCGATGGTTTCCGATATTCTTTGAACGAAGTACAGCAATAATAGTTTTCCATGAAAATGGACTGTTGGTATTGGCACTATTTCTCCAATACTCTAGAACACTCATCAAACATTCGTAACACTGACCTCTGTTATTTTTCTCAATACTTTCCAGCTTCCATACTGGTAGTAGTAAATGAATACCAACTTTTTCCCAAGTAGGGGATACCTGTTCTAACTCGGTCATGAGTTGGTCCATCGTTGGTGCATTGGAGTCTAATGGAGGAGGCTTTAACCACTTTAATTCGACATCATTCATTTTGATACTATTATTATAATTATATATATTATTATTATATAATTTATGTTCTTAAAGATCAAATATCAACTTTTCTTGTTGCTCTCCCCACATTAATGGGTACGTACCTTCAATAACATTGTTGAAGAGGTCAGAGAAGTAATTGTTATATAAAAGATTAATTTAAAAACAGTTTAAACACTGTTTAAATAAACAGTTTGAGGTTTTTTAAAGTTGACATTAGGCTAGTGTAAATGCATTGTCTGGTCTTACAGTTTCGTACATAATAATTATTGATGAGTCATTAATGAGGCACATGGAGTTGCATAATTATACCAATGTATGAATAATAATTACTTTTGTATATAACTTAATATCTTTTGGCTTCATGTTCATCATGAATAAAAAAATCACTATGTGTAGTAGGCATCTTCAGGAAGTCCCCCAATACGAGCCACTCCTCCATTTAACATCCTCACCCACATAAATAATCATCATATAGTCTGTTTCACATGTGGGGCTAGTCAAATTTGCATTTCAGGGGAAGGGTAACAGGGTGGCAGAGGGGGTTCTAGACCCCCTAAATCTGCATTTGGGGAGCTGAGCCCCCAGACCCCACAGGGCATGCAACAATGCCCATGCATGTAGTCTTCATTCAGCCCATTTTTACATAGCTATCTTCTCCCCTGCATTTGTATTGATACGTAATTACTATACTTTTTTGTGCGTTAGTTTATAAGTATATTATATATACACAGAATATGTGACGTCACATCTTTGCACATCATTCTAGGCTTGATAAATTCTTCATCTACATATTCCTCCAGACCAGGAGTTCAGTAGACACTCGGTCCTAAACACAAACTGGTAATATAATAATCACTTAGCATTAATAATGACATTTGTTGTACATGTAAACATTCAATAATTATTATGGTACTTAATCTAAAAATACACCGACCTATAGACACTTAAAAAAAAAAAGAGTACAAGCAGACAAAAATCATAATTCATAACACATTAGTAAATGTTCACAATACATTGTTACATTATCTTGGTACAGAAATCAATCCTTTTAAACCTACAATATACAATAATAAATGTATAAAAGAACAAAACAAACTACAATAATAAATGTAAACAATAGAAATGAAAACAAACTACAATAATAAATGTAAACAATAGGAAAGAAAACAAACTACAATAATAAATGTAAACAATAGGAAAGAAAACAAACTACAATAATAAATGTAAACAATAGAAATGAAAACAAACTACAATAATAAATGTAAACAATAGGAAAGAAAACAAACTACAATAATAAATGTAAACAATAGAAAAGAAAACAAACTACAATAATAAATGTAAAAAAGTATGTATAGAAAGTACAGGAATTAATAAGTGTATAAAAAATTGAGATCAGATTAAAATACATAATTATAATATAATTATGTATTTTAATCTGATCTCTTTAAGTTGTAGCTGCTTTTTAAAAATATTATTTTAAAAAAGCAACTACAACTTAAAGAATAAATTTTGCATAAAATTGCAATACATATACTATAACTATTGCATACATAATTATGTAAAAAAGCTACAACCCAAGAAATGAACAAGGAAAAAACAATACATATATTATGTAAACATTAATAATATAACTAACCATAAAATTTCATCCTCATGAAAGTCATTTCTTTGCATATTTGCATTCGATTTCGTCGGCTAATCGATGGTTTCCGATACCCTTTGAACGAAGTACAGCGATAATAGTTTCCCATGAGAATGGACACTTTGTATTGGCACTTTTCCTCCAATACTCTAGGACGCTCATCAAACACTCATAACACTGACCTCTGTTATTCTTCTCAATAATTTCAATCCTCCAGACTGGAAGTAGTAAATGAATACCAACTCTTACCCAAGTAGAGAATACCTGTTCTAACTCGGTCATGAGTTGGTCCATTGTTGGAGTATCGGAGTTTGATGGTGGAAGAGGAAGTGGATTCAACCACTTTGATTCAACATCATTCATTTCGTAGCAAATGACTGGATCAGAGGAACATATCAGTTCTTTGTCCTCTATGGCTGGAGTGGCAACATGTCGATGAGTGGAACGGTTTTCAATACATTCGGAGGATCGACAGAAGAATGCCTTCTTGGGATTTGCAGTGTTGAACTTTCGGTTGTGTATTACTTCTTCCAAACCCTCTGAAACTACTTCTCGTATTTTAGGTAGGTATTTCTCGTGTGGAGAAGAACATTGATAGTGAAGCTCAAACTGATAGAAAGAATCTACCAGAGTTGCTACTAAACCTATATCAGGTATTACGAAGCAGACTGCATTACTTTTAACACCATTTAATGGCTTGATATCATGATGAACTTCCCAACCTGTAAGGTGAGAGGCGAGGCAAACGACTAGGGCACAGAATAACCCAGCAGGGGCACAACTATCTTTAAAATTGAATAGAAGTGGAGGAGTGGATAGGTTGAGGAGCTGATCTAACTCAACGGGTGTAAAGGGAGGGAGAAGAGCGGGCATGAAGAACTTTCCATTCTCGATCTTAGCAAAAATATATAGATATTCAAATATTTTTACTAATTCTGCTTCTGTGAAAAGGTCAGGTATGTAATGCTTTGGAAAATCTCTGAGGATTTGTGTAGATATAATACCACGATCTCTCATGGTCTTATACTCTCCTCGTGTTGCACATGGTTTGTTAGCACTTTTGTCATGACTACGAAATTCAGTAAGCTGGTATACTCGCTCAATGAGCTCTGTTACTTTGTCAAGTAACACTTGAGGAGCAGTGAATACTACCTTTGGTAGTAGTGAGGGATAGTAGAGAATGAGGTTGTAATTTGAGAGAAAGGTAAGTGCTGGGATGACATCATCTCGAGGAAAATTGAGAGCTTCGGATATCTCAATACATTTTTCTAAAGAAAGCACTTGTGTACCCATTCTACTTGCCTCTGCTTGGATTGCTAACTCAAATGCATGCCATCGTAATGGGACATCAATCTTGATAGGATTCGGGGTAGATGTAATGCTCGAACGCAACTCACATACGATGGGATCATCGAACTTGCCCTCTTCTGCTTGTAAGCCATTTACTGGAAATATAATATTTTCTAATACAGCATCACGAAAAATGAGATCATCTTCACAGAAAGAGAAGATCTTTTGCAGTTGTTGTTCTTTCTCTTCCATTGTTTCGCTTGGCATGTGAGTCTTAACATATTCATCATAATGTGTGCCAGCTAAGGCAATTTGCATATTGGATTCTGAAGAAGAGATCATTTTTGCTAATCGGATAAGAATCTGTTGATTACTGAGGGCATGATGGCCTAGACTGTATTTAACTCCACTTTTCTCGTATTCCATTAGAGGGCAAGTGGATAACTTTTCTGTGAGCTTGATAGCAAGTAGAAGGACAGATGTATTGGGAATGAAAGCTTGAAGGACTTCTTGAAATTGTGGTTGACCTCCGGAATCAATGAAGTAGATCCAATCTTGCTTGCCTGTAGGTGGGAGTTGAGATAAATCCCTTCGCATGAGACTTTTCTTTATTTCTTGTATAATTGTCTTAGCTGGGCCTTCTTCCTCTATACGATCTGTGACAGGTGTGTTACTGACTCTGGACTCAACTACGTCATTCCCAACTTCTTCTTCCTTTTCTATTTGCAACTCACTCATTTCTTTTGCCATCAGTAATGTCAACTTTTCGTCATCCATTATTTCCCATGTATTATGACTCTCTTCGACTTTGTATTTTTCTGAAGTAGTACTTCGAAACGAATGTACTTGGTGTTTGGCACTGTCAGTACTCGAGACGTCTTCTTGTACGATTTCTGAACTAACATTTCGAAAGGCAAGCTCTGGGTGTTCAGCCAAACCAGTGCTTGAGGAGTCTACTAGTACCTTTCCTAATAGAAGATATTTGATGTGAGTTTTACCCACTCGTGGAGAACCTTGGCAGACGCATTTGATTAAACGTAGAGATACTTTCCCTTCCCGGAGTGCTTTTGACATTTTCAATCTACCAGCAAGAGTAAAATGTATATTTATATCAGTATACATAAAGCTACCCTTAAATATTGGACAAGTAATTCATTCTTACATTAATGTTAGTGAATTCAAAGTATAATTATTGATACCTTAACATACATGACTTAATTAATTAATTTACCTCATTTCCACAGCTTGTCTTGATGTAATGATAGAAAAAGATAATTAAATAGGAAAGGTAATATCAATCACTCACTGTCTACCATCCTCAAACTGTCTAAAGATTAATGGAAAGTAAATTAAATTCTATCAATTTGTGTATTGAAATACTCACTTTATCAATTCAATCCCTTCGCTTATGAAAATAAGGAAATAAGAATTATTCAATTCCTTTTTAAACTACTCACCTATATTCTGGTCTAAAGGTGAAATGTATAATAATACATAATATTAGCGATGTGCGATGCAACTAAATAATAGTATTGCGTATCGCTACCAAAAATATCACGATACGATACAGTATCACGATATTTGAAATAATATTGAAACACTTATAAAATGTAAATAAATATCCTATTTGGATGTATTTCTCAAGAAATGGTAAAAGAAATCAAAGAAAGTTATGCACACTAGCTTGTTATAATTACTTTTAGGTATTAAATTAGAAAAACCATGTTTACTAAACTGTCCATTCCAGTGTATCGATACACCCAAAACCTAATATTGTATCACGATATTCAATGAAAATATTGATATTTCGATATATCGATACGTATCGCACATCACTACATAATATTAACAGTAGTAATCACTTACCCCTTGTGTGATTTCGTAGATATACTTGAGATAATATGCAATTAAATGGAGATTAGAATTATAATCATTATTTATTCATAGTCTATTGCAATTACTCACCCCATGTGTTCCGTGATTGGTCTTGATATATAATATGATAAAACAAATTTAATAATACATAATCTTAATAGCAAAATTACTCACATCATCTTTTCCATGAATACTCTTGAATATGTGATTAAACAGAGATATTATTGCACAACATCTTATAGTAGTTTACTGAAATCACTCACCCCATCTGTTCTGCCACTGGTCTAAAATAATAAACAAAGATAATAATTACATGTTCAATTATACAAAATCTATAAATTATAAATGTCATCTAATTTTCGGAAATGGACAGATTAGCTTCAATCAAATGCTTACATTCAATCTCTTACCATTCCGTCATTTTGTATAGGAAGTCAGTGAAATTTGGTATCCAGGAAGAGCTATTATTAAACTTCTTAGATACAAAATTTTATTGTCTTCCAGAACAAAATATCGGAATGACAAGAATTAAAAGGATGTATTTGATCAAAATTATTTTGTGGGAAATTGTCTGTTTTTAAAAATTAGGTCACATATATTACAATGCAATCACTCACCCCGACACTTCCATATGTGGTCTTGAGGTAATAATTGAATTAAAAAATATTCAAGTATACTGTAGTCTAATTAAATCACTCACCCCATTTGTTCTGTATTATTTCTTGTGGTAAAATTTAGTGAAATGATTATCTATACTGAAATTATTGTAATCACTCACCCAAACTGTTCCACAAGTTGTGGTCTGCAGTTATTAAAAAGAGAGATAACAAATGTATGTAGTATACTCTACTGAAATCACTTACTCCATCCCTTCTGTGAATTGTGGCCTTCAAAGGTAATAAATATTCAAATATATATAATCTTGTATTAAACTCACTCACCCTATCAATTCCCTGGCTTGTCTTGATTGATGTATTTTGAATTAGAGATGATAAATATTCAATTATAAACTTAGCTCACTTACCCTATGTGTCTTTTCGTATTGTAGTGAATGAAGAGTGATAATTAATATTCAGTTATACAAATATATCACTCACTTCAGATCCATTTTCACGTGTAGTCTTGGAGATAAACAGAGATAATTATGATGTGCTAGTATCTATAGTCTACTGATTTACTCACTCTGGTTTGTTCATTCTTCAAGTAACGTGTGATTAAATGGAGATTAACATTCAATTATACAAACAATTTGTATGCTGAAAATAATCACTCACCCCTCCTGTTCTAAGTTTTTCCTTGAGTTAAAATGTGATAAACAGAATAATACATTTTCAATTATAGTGAAATGACTCACCACATCAGTTCAAAGCTTCGTCTTGAGATTAAACAGAAATTATACATATTAAATTATACAGAAAGTTATTTGAAATGACTCACTTTGCTTGTCTTGTGGTAAAATGTAAAATTTGATTAAACAAAGATATAATATCATGTATAATAGTATAGTCTACTGAAATCACTCACAAGAACGGTAGAAGGCTTTCAATAAATAACCTGAGTGAGATAATAAATATTTGAAATCTATTTATAGTTTTAAACTGAAATTACTCACACAATCTGTGCCATATTTGATCTTGAGATATTGTGTGATTAAAAATAAAATATAATAATAGTGCTCTATTGAAAATCACTCACCTAATCTCTTCCACATTTAGCCTTGAAGTATAATGTGATAAACAGAAATAGTAAAGATTCAATATTAAATCTGATAGTAGTGTAATGATATCACTCACAGTAACTCTTGAATATGTTCTACAATTGGTCTTTAGGTATTGTGTAATAGATTTTATAAATTCTAATAGCAGCCAGTGAAAAAATAACTTACTGTATCTGTTCCATGTTTAGTCTTGAGATAAAAAAAAGCATTTATATAAAACATTATATAAAGTATTAGTTTACAGAACATTACTTACCCCGTCTGTTCCATGTTTAGTCTTGATGTGATTATAATACATATTCAATGATTATTATATAAATACTGAATTCACTTACCTGACCTGTTCCACATTTAGTCTTGAGAATATGTAAACAGAGATAACAAAACAAATTTTATAGTCTACATGACTCACTCTATTAATTGAAGATGTTTCATGAATGGATCTATGTTTGATCTTGAGATTAAATAAATATTCAATTATACAAATCTAGAATATAGAAATCACTCACTCCTTAAGAACCGGGAATTGATCATGACTTGAGGTAGTAAATAATAAATATTCAATGATAAAATATACTAGTACTCTTGCTAAAATCACTCACACTGTGTGTATTCTGGAAGTAAAATGTGATTGAACAATTAATCAAAATATAATAGCAGAAATCATGTACTCACTCCATATGTAGAAGCCATTCCAAATTTGGTCTGGAAGTAAGAGATAATCAATGACAAAATCCACTTGTACTAAAATCACTCACCCTATCTTTTCAATGTTTAGTCTAAAAGTAAAATGTGATTGAACAATGATAATACATACTTAAAATCTAATAGTAAGTAGTATACTGGTACTCACTCTATCTGTTGAAGCCACTCCATTATTGATCTTCAGGTAAGAGATAATAAATATCAATTATATAAAATCTAACTGTAGTGGGCCATTCAACTCACTGTATCTGTTCCATGTTTAGTCTTGAGGGAAATATTTAAAATTCAATCATACACAGTCTAATAGTTGAAACCACTCACCCATCATGTGTCTGTTCCATGATTAGTCTCCTAGTAAAAATGTGACAGAGATAATAAATATTCATTATCTAAAATCTACTGAAATTACTCACTTTATGTTTGCTACATTTGCTCTTGAGAAAAGTACAATTACAGTTTATAAATTAATATAATTATTGTAGTCTACTGAAATCACTCACTTCATCTGTAATAAATTTGACCTTGAGAATAAACAGAGATAATAAATACTACAATAGTCTACTGATATAGTAGTACATATAGTAGTACAGTTGTATATATAGTAGGTACATATAGTAGTACAGTAGTAGGTACATATAGTAGTACAGTAGTACATATAGTAGTACAGTAGCATAATTATGTAGTAGTACTATACTACTATACTATAATAATTATACATACTACATCTACTGTAATCACTTACTCCATCGTTTGACTTGAGGTTACATGTGATGAAACAAAATGATAATTCATTATACAAATCTAATAGTAGTCATCTCAACTGTAACTTACTGAAACTGAGCGATGTTAACGTTTGGTCTTGAGGCAAAATAGGAATAATAAAAATTGAATTATAACAGTGCGTCAGTTTACTGGTACTGAAATTACTCACCCTGGCTGGCTTATGTCAGGTCTTGCAGAGATAATAATGTTATTAATTAAAAATAAAATTCCACATGAATAGTAGTCAAATTACTCACCTTTCCCCTTCTTCTTCCCCTTGTCTTGACGTAACATATATATAACAGGAAATTTAATACTAATAATTATTATTATATAATTATAATACATGTATGCTTTTTGTGTTTGTACATGAATTTGTACGTATACAAGCAAGCTGTTTTTTGGCTACCACTCTGTCTGCAAAGAATCCCAAACACACTGACTTTTAAAAACTATAATATTAGAACCAGCTTGCGAAATGTGGTAATTAGTTTTAAAGTCCCAGGAAATGTTCGCATATTTTTGCGAAGACTATTCGCAAACACATGCTGTGCTGGTCAGTGGTAGCTTTCAACACTTTTTTAGTAGAATTACTTTAATGTGCGTTTATTTATTGTACCTTTTTGGAACAGGTTCATCATCTTCTTCATCCATCGGCTTTTGAGTCGCCATCCGTGACAGATAGATCTACTGCATGCATGCAGTAAGCGAGCCACGCCTAAAAAATTAATTAGTTGATATTAATAATTTTTGTTTATAGACAAGATGATGTTTGTATTTTATATAGCTTAGGTCCTTTCTTTAACAAATATCCCTGATTATTAAGAGAGTAAATGAAGTCATCAAAACCTTTCTCTTGAACTCCAATATACTAGAGGAAATAAAAATGAATGTATTTATGCATTCAACACATGTACATACATACATACATACATACATGTACATACATACATGTACATAATTATATACTAAAGAAAAAAAAATGAATGTATTTATGTAATTAGAGCATTTAATACATGTACATACATACATGTACATACATACATGTACATAATTAGACATATATATATATATTAGATAACAGTGTTTCCCCCAAAGGGTGATACCATGGCACTCCCCCCCCCCCCCCCATCATTTAATTTTGAAACTGAAAAACACTGCTGATCAAATGTCATGTACCACTGATGCACTCCTCCACCCTTAATATTTATCCTGGGATAACACTGTATATACATCATAAATTTAATAAAGTATATTACATTCAGGATAATACATGCAACACATACATATACAGACACACAAATTATCACACATACATAGATATAGACATACATGTATACTGTATACAGTATAATATATTACACTGAGGATAATACATGCAACACATACATATACATGTACAGACACACAAATTATCACACATACATAGATATAGACATATATGTATACATTATTAAAACTGTCAATAAATAGTCATCATACAACACAGTAATTACTCATTAGTTTCATTTTCACACAACAGTAGTTTCGACTTGCCAATTCAATGCCACAGTAGTGGGACAGTAATTACTATACTATATTGACAGTAGAACTAAGGTAATTACTGTCATTTTATGGTGACATTTTAAGGATATGATTATACTGTGCATACATCTTATATTATTTACTTTTGCAATATCTCTTAATTGTGATGTATTAAATAATGAATTTCCAGTATTATCGGATATTCTATTCAGTTCTGATACAAATCTCTTGGCCTGGGATTTTTTACTCATTCCAGACCCATGTTGTGACCGCTGAAAATCCAGAAATCCATACTCATCACTGTATGTGTCATACATACTGAAAGTAGGAGATGACAGTGTAGTGAAGATGGTGTGGTAATGATAGTGGAGATGGTGATAGTAGTGATGTGGAGATGGTATGGTAATGATAGTGGAGATGGTGATAGTAGTGATAGTGGAGATGGTATGGTAATGATAGTGGAGATAGCAATATTAATTAATGATAGTGGAGATGGTGATAGTAGTGATAGTGGAGATAGTGATATTAATGATAGTGGAAATGGTGATAGTAGTGATAGTGGAGATGGTATGAGATAGTGATATTAACGATAGTGGAAATGGTGATGTGGAGATAGTGATAGTAATGATAGTGGAGATGGTGTGGAGATGGTGTGGTAATGATAGTGGAGATGGTGCTAGTAGTGATAGTAGAGATAATGCTCATGTAGATTGTGAGAGTCAGAAAGCTACTAATGATAGTATAGTGATAATAACCTGTATTTCATAATCTCAACTACATTCTTAGCATCTTGTTCTGTTGCTGTTTCTCTAAGCTCAAGTCGTGCACGAGCCTAATTTGAAATTTAAAAAAATATGTACATTCATGTACATGTAAATATACATGTACATGTATATGTGTTATGTTTAGATGTGTACTTAATGTACTGCAATTCAATACAGTACATGTACATATACAGATACATACATACTTGTGCACACCTCAGTGAGTCTTATTAATGATTCTAATTGTCTAGTAGTAATGGGAGTACTGTCTGAACCGTGACGATGTTTTCTTAACTCAAGATAAAACTCTTGTAACACTTTAGCAGCTTCAGGACTCAATACTGGATGTACGTATGTACGAGCATAACCTGAAAAGAGGAATAGATAAATGAATAATTAATCAAGGACACATATCAATCCAGCACTCATTAGTGAACTATCCATCAATCTATCTATCCATCAAGACATCCATCCAGTCAGTTAATCATCAATTTTTGAGACTATGAGTGTAACATCAATATTTGAACAGGAGAACACATTCCTGTCATTTAACTATACACTATAATTAATACATATAATACGTTATTGAGGTAATCTTATAACACATTAGTACTGTATGTCACTGTATAATGTAATGGGCAGTGTTAACTTTCAATTGGTTATATATATGAGTTTCAAAATGATGATTCAATTTTCTTGTAAGGTAATATTCATAAGTACTAGTTTCATTTCACTTGTGAGAATAAAGTTTAGCAACAAAAAAAAATTAAATACCACTTCCACATAACAACCATTCATAATTATATATAGCTAGAGTAAAGGCAAAACACAAAGAAGTGATACTTCTGTATGGCTGTTATGTGAAAGTGGTGTAACTGGTGTTTAATTTTGTTGCTGAGGTACCATCTCAATCATGTTCCTGTGCTTTTTTGGTTTTGATATATATCCCTTCATACTCTTTAAAAATGTTTTAAAAAAACTATTTATTATTAGGTACATTCCCATAGGTGTGTTATTATCATTCCCATTTTAACATCTGTGAAAACAACAGCAGTAGTTAGTACATATACCAATTATACTTATAATAACATATAACATGTGTGGCTCCATAGATATTTGATAAGTTAACACATGTGTGTAACCCTATGGGATTTACATACTATAATGTTTGAAATACATTATAATATTGTTTTTATTGCCATTCTTTATTATGGCATGTACTTTATATACTAATCAATATAGATCAATATTAATCAGCATTGATTTATACAGTCTAAGGAGGATATTATTAATCGAAACTCATGTACATGAAACTAAATGAGAGTTAAACTAACCTTTACAGTTTGTATAAACTTGTATTAACCTTATTATATTAAACTATACACTATACATGTAGTACATATAAGTTATTGAGTTATAGTATAATCTTATGATATTAAACTATACACTATAGTACATATAAATTATTGAGTTACAGTATAATCATATGATATTAAACTATACACTATAGTACATATAAGTTATTGAGTTACAGTATAATCATGTATTAACCTTATGACATTAAACTATACACTATAGTACATATAAGTTATTGAGTTACAGTATAATCATGTATTAACCTTATGACATTAAACTATACACTATAGTACATATAAGTTATTGAGTTACAGTATAATCATGTATTAAGCTTATGATATTAAACTATCCCTATAGTACATATAAGTTATTGAATTACAGTATAATCTTATGATATTAAACTATACACTATAGTACATATAATTTATTGAGTTACAGTATAATCATGTATTAACTTCATGATATTAAACTATACACTATAGTACATGTAAGTTATATGTACTATAATGACCACATAGATATAGTACATGTATACCCAGTTTCTCAAACTTTTAGTTTAGTTATAGTAATAATTATTTATATAGTCACAGTATAACCTATATATTTTCTGAGTAGTTGTCCAGGTACTGGATCAAATGCTTCATGAGATGGAATTTTTAATCTCTCCATTAATGATTGGTCCTCATCTAATGAGAGGATTGACTGGTTTGATGAGGTCGCTATACTACCCTACGCAGAAAGATAAATAGATAGATAAATAGACAGTTAGATAGACACATAGATACATCATACATAGATACACTGTACATACATAGATACAGTGATACATACACAGATAGATACATACATATAACTATGTGAATAGATAAATGAACAGACACATAATTATTATATACATGTACATGTACATGGATATACAAATATATGTATGTACATACATACATGTACATGTACTATGCACTACACAGATAGCAATGGACAGGTGAATGTGTAAAAGTATATAAACGTACATCTTCATTTCTCCTTGCAACTGCTTTCTGAAAAGCCCTGAAATACATACATGTACATGTATTCAATGGTGTTTATCGATATTATTTTAATACAAACCTTTTCTTTCCTGAATGAAGTGACATTACATGTTCAGAAAGAACACAGTCCATCTCCTGAAAAATGGAAATAGTTAGCATGGAGAGAAATGTAATGTTGTATGTTGCCATGGTTACTCACTTCATCTGGTTTGTCCAATAGTATGAACACCTGTTGATAATATAAAGTTAATTTACTAAAATTAGGTATACCATATAACTGTGTAACTATGTACATAGTACATACCAGGTCAAATCTTGAGAGAAGTGCACTGTTCATTCTGTATACATGTAATGTATGTAAGTACAAACATACATACATACATACATGCATACATACGTACATACATTCATACATACATACATACATACATACAAATATACATACAGACACACATACATACATACAAACATACATACATATATACATACATACGTACATACATTCATACATACATACATACAAACATACATACACACACACATACATACAAACATACATACATACATACATACACACATACATGCATACATACGTACATACATTCATACATACATACAAATATACATACATACACACATACATGTACATACACACATACATACATACATACACACATACATACATACATACATACATACTAACTTTAAGTTCTCAGATACAGTTTTTCCTTTATTATAATGTCCTCCAACAGGATTAGCAGCTGCTAAAATTGATGTTCTAGCAGGTAATGTACACACGATACCAGCCTTAGCTATACTAATACTCTGCTGTTCCATTGCTTCCAATAATGCTTGATGTTGTGAACCCATCTTATCAAACTCATCAATACAACAACAACCTGGAGGAGCATGTACGTATGTGTGTGTACATGTATAACTGTGTATACTGTATAGGTTTGTACATTTGTGTTTTGTGTGTTTTTAAATGTCCCTCCTTACCTTGATCTCCTAGTACCAATGCACCAGCTTCTAATGAATATTCACTATTACCAGATTCTTTTGTCAGCGTAACAGTTAGTCCAGTAGCTGTACTGGTATTGCCACACACATATACTCCACGAGGTGATATATTTGAGGCTGCTTGTAACATCTGAATCAATAGATGATGATGGATGATGGATCAATGGATGGATGGATGAATATATAAATAGATGGATGAATGGATGGATGAATGGATGATGAATGAATGGATGGTTGAATGAATGGATGAATGAATTAGTAAGTCGATGCATGGATAGGATGAACAGATGGTTGAACAGATGGATGGATGATGGATCAATGAATGAATGGATCAATGAATGATGAATGGATCAATGAATGAATGGATGAGTAGATCGATAGGTGAATGCATGGATAATGAATAGATGAATTGAGGAATGAATAGGTTAATGGAAAGACGATGAGTCAAAGAATCATTGATGAAAGAATTGATGCATAGATGAATGAACAGATCAATGAATAGATAGATGGATAGATGAATTAATAAGGTGATGATATATGAATGCAGAAGACTATAGTAAATAACACACTTGACTTTTTCCTAGTCCAGGATCTCCAACTATTAGAATATGAGGATTACCTCGAATAGAAAGAGTATCCTACATAATAACAAATAAAGAGCTCATTATTATATTAATAAAACTTTACCTGATTATCTACAAATGTTTGTCTCCCTCCAAATAGACCCAGAAGTAACCCAGCTTTGACAAGCTATGAATTATAAAACAATCACATGTTATATTTGTAAACCTGTTCGTCAGATTGTTGGTCTGTAACTACAGTACGTTTATCTATATAGTATATACTATTATTATTGGTAACATACATGTATTTATATGTTGTTTTGTATTTATAGTTTACCTCATGACCAAATATGGTTGGACAAAGAGATCTGGATACACGACAAAATAGAGTATATAATATTATAATGACATTACTGAATACATACCCAACTAGTAACTTAAAGATGTCTTTATCACTATGAATCTCTTGAATTGCATAATAGTCCTTAATATAGATATAGATAGATAGATAGATAGATAAATAGATAGATAGATAGATAGAGAGATAGATAGATAGAGAGAGAGATAGATAGGTAGGTAGGTAGGTAAGTAAGTAGGTAGATAAATAAACAGACAAATAGATAGATAGATAGATAGATAGCTAGATAGATAGATAGATAGATAAGTAGATAGATAGATAGATAGATAGATAAATAGATAGATAGATAGATGAATAAAATAGATAGAGAGAGAAATAGATAAATAGATACATGTAAACACACATAATAGATAGACAAACAAATAGATAGATACACATAGATAGACTGGTAGATGGGCAGAATGGTCAGAGTTAACAAGTGGAGGGATGAATGAATGAATGAAAGAATGGATGATTGGATAAATGCTCAATGGATAGATAGATAGATAGTGGGTGGGTGGATAGATAGATGAATCAGAAACAAATGCCAATACTTTTGTAGAAAAGTCCATTTGTACTCCTGATGACCCATCAGTAGATGATTTATTATTAACAACAGATATTGCTTCAAGATAGAGTAGAAACATACATTTGTCTTTAGAAGATCTGGGATGAGCTGTGTGCGTGTGTGTGTGTGTGAGTGTACGAGTGTGTGTGCATGTACGTGCATAAAAATAGTAGCCAAGATTAAGTTACATACATTGTAATTCCCCCATTACAGACACAAATATTAATGCATGAGTTACAGTGTACACATGTACATCATACTGTCATCATGTGATCCAGTTGCCTTGACAACTGCAGTTACAGTCACCATATCTCCAGGTACACATGAGTCTACTAAATCAGCAGTAAGTTCACAATCAATAGTACGAGGAATACGTCCCGCCTCTCTTCTGTCGTCACTAACTATCTCTTGTAATCTAGATAGAATAATTACATGGGATGAATAAATAAATGAATGGATAAATGAATGAATGGGTGAATGGATGGGTGAATGGATGGATGAATGGATGAATATATGGATGGATGGATATATGGATGGATGGATGGATATATGGATGGATGAATATATGGATGGATGGATATATGGATGGATGGATGGATATATGGATGGATGAATATATGGATGGATGGATATATGGATGGATGGATTGATATATGGATGGATGAATATATGGATGGTGGATATACAGATGGATGAATATATGGATGAATATATGGATGGTTGGATAGATAAATGAATGAATGGATGGATGGATACATAGATGAATGAATGGATGAGTGAAAGAATGGATGAATGAATGGATGGGTGAATGAATGGATGAATGAATGGATGGGTGAATGGATGGGTGAATGGCATGGATAGATAAACAATTGATGAATACATGTACACACACATGTACATGTAGATGCATAGATAGATGGTCGATGGATGAATTAATAGATTGATGGATAGATCAGTAGACAAGTAAATGGATGGATATATATATATATATATATATTGTGAATTGTTGGATGATAATAAAAGTTATACCTAATTCTCTGCCAGTCTATTGTTTCAGTTAGAGAGGATCGTCTGTTAGGAATAAATGTTCTACTTCTACACTCATCAGTGGGACACTAAATAACATGTATATGTACATGTACATGTATTAATCAAGATGAAATATTACTTAATTATCCACTATATACATGTACATGTGCATGTATATGTACATGTAATTATGATGGTGTAGTTCATACGCAACTGTGACCATAAATGTACATGTAGCATGTACTCATGTATACATTCATATATATATATATATATATAATTATACATATATATATATATTATATATATATATATATATATATATATATATATATATATATATATATATATATATATATATATATATAATTATACATATATATAATAATATATATATAGTTACCTTTGTTGGTAATGTATATTTCCCGTCAGGTAATGCAATTGGCTAGTGATAATAATCAATACAGTAAATTATACTACACTAATATCAGTGTGTTTACTTACATTGATTTCTTGACACACTGCACATTGGAATGCCAATTGGGTGACCAATGGTTTAATGGAGCTTACTCGTACCACTGTACCACTTACTGTGACACATTTACCAAATAATGGAGCTTTTAAATTCTTAAGAGGAGTCTGTGGTTCACATCCATATAGTCTAAATGTATGTATGTATGTATGTACATATGTACGTATGTATGTATGTACGTACGTACGTATGTATGTATGTATGTATGTATGTATGTATGTATGTATGTATGTATGTATGTATGTATGTATGTACATGTATGTATGTATGTATGTATATGTGTATGTATGTATGTATGTATCTACGTATGTATGTATGTATGTACATGTATCATGTATGTATGTATGTATGTATGTATGTATGTATGTATGTACATGTATCATGTATGTATGTATGTATGTATGATGTAGCATATACACATATCAGTACATATGTAAGTTGATAACCTAATGTAAAATCGTTTACTATCCTCAGTACTTGTTATTATTGGGGTCCCTCCTGTATCATCTTCAGAACATCCAAAAGATTTTTGTAAGACCTAATGATAACGAGGATAGTGAGAAAGATAGATAGATAGATAGATAGATGAATAGATATATAGACTGACTGATAGAGAGAGTCAGACAAAAGTATAAGATGTATTATGTCTTACAGAATGGAATCCTAATGCCATACAGTTTAGTGTTAATTCGGGTTTGTTTTTAATATCATCAGAGATGTTTGGTAAAGATGTTTGAATATCTGTAAAGAAATATGACATGTATAATAAGCCACTAGTGCTTATTATCAATACATACCTGGATCATTAATAAGGTCAGTGTAGTTAATTGGTACTGATCTAATCATATCTATATCATCCTGTATGATGTTTGTATGCATGTATGTATATATTTATGTATGTATATATGTATGTATATATGTATGTATATATGTATGTATGTATATATGTATGTATGTATGTATATATGTATATATGTATGTATGTACAGCTGTGTATGTATGTATGTATGTATGTATGTATGTATGTATGTACATATGTATGTATATATGTACGTATGTATGTATGTATATATATATGTATGTATGTACAGTATGTATGTATGTACGTATGTACGTATGTACATGTACGTATGTAAATATGTACGTACATGTATGTATGTATATGTACAATTATACATGTATATGTACATGTATATATGTATGTATGTTTGCATGTATATATGTACTGTATGTGTAAATAGATATGTAACTTAATGTAAGTATATATAATTATATTCATATGTACAGCACTGTACATAATTATGCATATAAAATTATATAGTATACATGTACATGTACATGTGCATGTAGATATGTAAGCTATACATTATTATATTTAGAGAGTTGTTTAGTAAAGAACTCTTCAAATATCTTGACTATCATTCCAGTACCACATGATTCTGACACATAATCTAATAATGAATACACATAACATACATTGGTAAGTAAGGATTGGATTAATGATGTATGAAGTTCTAAAGTTAGAGGTAAGTTAGTAGTATGACAATAATGAGTACTATTAGTTATAGTTAAATAGTTTCTCACAATGTTTTCATAATTTTAGTTAGAGTTCATTAAGTTATGAATCATTTTAGTTAGTTATAGTTATTACAGTAGACTTGTAATTTAGTTATAGTTTAGTTAAATAAAAGTCACAATACCTTACTAAAAGAGGTTTTAGTTATAGTTATTACAATAGACTTGTAATTTAGTTATAGTTTAGTTAAATAAAAGTCACAATACCTTACTAAAAGAGGTTTTAGTTATAGTTATTACAATAGACTTGTATAGTTTAGTTAACTAAAAGTCACGATACCTTATTAAATGGGTTTTAGTTATAGTTAACTATAACAACACTAAACGTGAGGTTGATTGCAAAAGGATATGCTGGCATGAGAGAATTAGGAAAACTTAAGGAAGTAGACTTGTTAACACTTCCATATACAGTAAAATAATGTTGTAACCATGGGTACCAAAATTAAGAAGAAGCAGACTTGTTAGCACCTATATTCATATACAGTACAAAAAGTGAGTCCTGTGTTGTAACCATGGCAACCAAAATTATGTAATAATCTCACTTTCATTAGGCAAATACAGTTTCCAGTTCTTATAAGGACAAGTGATTAATGTTGTCTGAACTGTACGAGGTCTCTTTGGAGGGGGTTGTACCCCTGATGCACCTTCACTAGACGATGATCCTCTACCATACCCTTTTTGGCTATTCCAGCCCCTCCCTCTCCACTGACTGCGACCAGGTCCCCATGATGACCCACGTCCATGCCAAGTACCACGGTTGCTATAGTAACTGCCTCTTCCCCTACTTGTTGCACCTCGGCCTCGACTACTGTTTGGAGCTGGAGTTCTAAATGACATCTTATAATGAAAACTACATGATTATAAAGAATATAATGATATTCATTATTATTTTTATGTTTGCATGCTATAGTGCTGTTACTTTTTGATGATGAAATAAGCATTCCAGCATTACACAGCAGTCAACACAGCTGCAGTCAACACACTACACAGCATTCAGTGTCAGTACTATTGTCACAGTATTGTGCAATACAGTGTAACTCCCGCTGGAGGGAAAAAAAAATATGTGATTGGTTCAATCTTCTGGGTGTGTTGATTAATTGGCCTATCAGAAGACCCCCCACAATAGCACATGGCGGTAGAGGTGAGTCGAAATCGCCTACTATTCTGAAAGTCGATTGAAAGGTATTTCATTTCCTCCTCTTTAGATAAGATAGCTTGAAGCAAGTCAAGTACTAAAGGATCTATTAGTTCACATCAACAGTAATCCTGGTGTGTTTATTAATACTTGTTGTGGATATATTTTATAGTGATTTGTTATTGTTTTTGGCGGGTTAGTTGTATTTTCAGTTGTATCAACTTGTATGTTAGCATGAGTTGTTGCTGTAGCAATCGGACTATAAGATCTGTCTTGTTTCTATATATCTATCAGTATTTATATGTGATATTAAATGCAGTTAGTTACAGGCTATGCATATAAAGGCCAGATCATTGCTATGGAGTGTGTTTTACTACATTTCTTGTTTATTTCTTCATATTAGGGATAGTATTGTAGCTAAATTACTCTAACAAATTAGTATAACACTTTAATGAACCACAGACTACAATAATGTCATGCTTGAGTGTGTGTATATGTACACTTAACTATAATTCTTACACCATGCCATATACCATACCAGGATTCCTTATATGAGGAAGTAGTAACCTTTTTCTGATTGAACAGATCTGACATGATGAATGACTCATCACCTGAATCATCGCCTGAAGGTGAAAGTTGTGACTCCATTAAGTATATTCTCGTTAGTGGAGGTGTAATAAGTGGAGTTGGCAAAGGTGTTATTACTAGTAGTATCGGAACTCTTCTTAAATCTATTGGTTTGAGGGTGACAGCTATCAAAATTGACCCTTATCTAAATATTGATGCAGGAACTTTCTCTCCTTATGAACATGGTAAGTTACATGTGCATGTAGTCAAAGGTAGTTGAAGTTGGCATTCATGACTATACATGTACATGTAATATATTGTACATGTAGGACTGTACTTCTAATGTACAGTACATGTACTTGTACAAGTTGTATACATGTACATGTATATTGTACATGTAAGACTGTACTTCTAACATCATGTACAGTACATGTACATACACAAGTTGTATTCATGTACATGTACAAAGTTCTCATTCACTACATGGAGTGTTACTATAGCAACATAATTAATGTATTCATTACAATATCCTGAGCCTCAGATTTTTTCATGTTACTTGTACACATGTACATGTGGTATTTTATTTGTAGTTTGTACATGTAGATATACATGTATACATGTCTCTTCCCTGAATTGGTGATTTCAGCTATTTGTTTGTGTTGTAATACAAATTATCAAAGAATATCCAGCCCTCAATACTGGCTAAGTAATATTCTAGAGTTACAAGACAACAAATGACTATTGAGTGAGTGACCAATCAATGTGTCCAGAATTTGAGTCTTGTCAATACAGTTACATGTACATGTACAGTGTACTTCAGTCATACATGGTACATATATTCAGTACATGTTCTATTGTTCCAAGAAGGAAGAGATCATTTTAATATTGAATGGATAATTTGTCCACCAATTAATTATGGTGGGCCAATTTCCTGACTATTACTTTGATGTGTCTTTCAGCTGATACAAATACATGTACTTTGTGTGTACATGTGGCCTATTATAGGTGTATTTACTGCTATATGTACATGTAAATGTATGATATACAATGTACATGTATATGGTACATGTATGTACATGTACACTTCCTATTCTATTTACTCTGCTACATGTACATGTATGATGTACTTCTCAGTATTATCATGTATATACTTAGGTTTAGTGTTTGGCGTCTTGGTGGTTTAATTACCCCGGCCTTCGCTTGTATACCGGTTTAGTTAACCTGTTCACACAGGTGTATGAGTGAGATGTTTGATTTGGACCCTGCCAGCTGAGCTGCCTTGGTAGCTCAGTTGGTAAGAGCATCTGTCCGGAGTGCAGAGTGTCGTGGGTTCGAATCCCACCTGAGGCAACTCATTTTTTCATTTTTCATTTGCCTCAGGTGTCTGTCTTTCTTTCTTTCTTTCTTTCTTTCTCTCATCTCAGTATTATCATGTACACTGTCTGCTAGTATATGTTTATGGTTTACAATTCTCCTCCCTATCTCTCTCAACAGGTGAAGTTTTTGTATTAGATGATGGCGGTGAGGTTGATCTAGATCTTGGGAACTACGAGAGGTTTTTAGACGTTAAACTAAACAGAGATAACAACATAACTACTGGAAAAATATACCAACATGTTATATCTAAAGAAAGAAGAGGAGATTACTTAGGAAAGACAGTCCAAGGTACATGTACATGTATAGGACAATGATGTTATACAGTACATGTATAACATGTCTGTATAGAAGGGAGTGGTTGACCACACCCACTTAGGGAAGCTCGTCCAATATATAACTAAATGGTAATGCACTAATTATTGGATTGCTGGATTCATAACTTGTAGATAGATAATTTTGTTATTGTCGACCATTATTTTAATTTCTGTGTAATTTAGTTTTGAGTGATGTTACTGATACTGTTAATAAGTGTACTAATAACAGTGGTTCCCTTAAAGGGTGGCAATCCCCCACCCTTTAATTTAAAAGTTTATTATGAAAAACACTGATTAAACATTGATTGAACGTTGATACACTCGTCCACCCTTAATAGTTATCATGGGGGAAACACTAAATAATGTTTTTTCTTGTGATTGCATTTCATTAATAACGTTCATGATAGTACATGTATGTGTAATATCGATTGAATCAGATTGGTAGATAAGCAAAGTTGTTATCAAATATTGATAAAGTCTCATATTGGTACAGTATTAATATACATATGTACATGTACGTGTATACCATTTCCTATTAGTTGTTCCTCATGTGACCGATGCTATCCAGGACTGGGTGGAACGTGTTGCTATGATACCAGTTGAGGGCGAAGGTGAAAAACCTCAAGTTTGTGTGATTGAGGTATGATAAACAAATCTCTGTGTGTAACCAAATACATATACATGTACATGTATGTGTACATGTAGATATAAATGTAGTGTTCTCCCCAAGTGATAAATTAATATTTATCACTTGGAGAAAATGCAAAATTTATTTATTTTTATTTATTTATGGGAAACGGGGATGTATCAGGGTTTCATTTAGGGGGGGGGGGGGGGGGGGCATTCGCCCCCCCTCGGGAATTTGGTTCCCCAAAAATATTTTTAATGTTAATAGTTAGCTGAATACAACTATTTTGGGTTTAGATTCCAAAAATAGTATCTCAAACAGTTACATCATTGTGGTCTGAAAATGCACCAGAAATGACCTCAGAGAGTCTAACACCAAAAAAATCCCTGGGGGAGCATGCCCCCATACCCCCCTAGGCAGTTGGTGTGCACACCACACCAACCCTATACATCGCCCCCCCCCCCCCCCCCCCAAAGTTCTCAACATTCAACTTTTGCCCCCCCTTGACAATTTTTCTAAATGAAAGCCTGTGTATGTACATGTACATGTACATTGTACAAGTAATAGTGTTTTAATTAACTGCATGTAGTATAACTAAAACTCTTTTAGTAAACTAATATAGTTCACAATAAACTTTACTTGTGAGAAATTACATGTACTATCATTACCCTCGCCGCGTAGCGTAGGCGGAAGGGTACGGTAATCGTTTTGTCTGTGTGTCTGTGTGTCTGTGTGTGTGTGTGTGTGTGTGTGTGTGTGTGTGTGTGTGTGTGTGTGTTAGCAATTTTTCTGGAAAAATAAAAACATTGACATTTCAAAAGGGGTACTGGTAGACTTCAAATTATACAAGGAAAAAAAATAACGTAGGAATTCTTCTTAAACCTTTCGGTTATAAAGTTATCACAATGTTTATAACTCACGGTCACTGTTTCCAGACTTGAGAAGACTCGTGGAGGCATCTGAACACATCAAAACATAACTACTCCTGTATCATGACTATCGCTAGCAAAGCACTACATAAAAGCAAACAGAATTTGGGTAGTGGTTGCTACAACATCGAGTACTGGCTCCAAGCATTCTCCATTACTTTCAAACTCCGCCTATTTCAATTTTTCAAAGTCATGTGCTGTGCACGTTACTCGAACGTCAGCAGTTTTGAGGACCTGTCTATGCTGTCTTTGTGGAATATTTCACAAGACGAATTGAGGATCTTTCTTTCTTCTTTCAGATAATACAGAGACTAAAATGTAAGACTTATAGTATAGACAAGGAAGAGACTAGTATAATCGTAATAAGTAGTGACATGTTAGTTTATATAATTTACATATATATATATATATATATATATAATTATTTATATATATATATATATATATATATCTATATCTATTATAATATTATTATAAAAACTAACATGCCAGTACGGTTTTATAACTTAATATGTTTTATACACAAACTAAACAATCTGAAGTAAACATTCTCATTATTATATGACCATACAAACGAGCAATGATAATTATAATCTTTTGGAATATTATATTTCGAAATTATAGTTTGTATTACCTTGCCACGTAGGCGAGGGTCCCGTCCCGACGGCTCTCGTTAAAAGAGGTCATTATTGCTGTACTAAAACAATACTATAAGATTTTGCACAGTGATTTTGCAACTGTGCATGTACATGTATGTGACAATGATGTATCATAACTCATGTCTCTAATGAGGGGGAGTAGTTGACCACACCCACTTGATTTCAAAATGTTTCAGCCTTGTCTGAGTCACATGATATACATGTAGATAATGCCATTAAGGTACCTTATTCTCTTTACATCACACTTATCAAAAACTCCGGTTCAAAGAAACCTATGATGGATATACACATGTACATGTATACCACATGTACATGTGGTGTTGTTTGATGTCCATATCACTGACTAGTTCTACTAATTTATTGAATTTTGTATTTCATTTAACGATTCCATTGTTAGTTAACAATGAAATAATAATGATATAATTTAAACCTAATTGTTATTTGTAAAAACAGGATACATGTACATGTACATGTACTTAGGAATGGCCCTACAGTCCATGCATTTGTGCATTTATTGTAAAAATGTAATATTTACTATAACTTGTACACAAGACCCGTTTTGTTTGTAAAGATGATATTTTATATACTCATTCTCACACAGTTGGGTGGTACTATACATGTACTGTACGTGTACTGTACATGTACTATACATGTACTGTACATGTACATGTATATGATATTTAATGATAATTATTCTCATTACTACACAGTTGGGTGGTACTATACATACATGTATACATGTACTATACATGTTCTGTACATGTACGTATTTAATGATATTTTACATTCTCACAGTTAGGTGGTACTATAGGTGATATTGAAGGAATGCCATTTATCGAGGCTTTCAGGCAGTTCCAGTTTAAAAGTGGAGTGTCAAATTTTTGTAACATCCATGTTAGCTTGGTACCTCAGGTATGTTGTACACATACATGTACATGTGTTAGTGTTAGTATGTTGTGCATGAAATTAATTGAAATACATGAAAGATGATGTGTAACTAGCAGCTGTTCTGCAGTGATGTGTGAATTTCTTCACCTGAATTTAATGTAGACAATGTATTTACAATACTGAGCAGACATAGTGTACACATTACAAACGTGATACCGTGATACAAACGTATTAAGTTATACACGTATGTTTCGATATACATGTACATATATATATATATACATTTATGTATCATGCATACGTATGTGTGTGTACATGTATGAGTATGTACATATTAGAGCTGGAACAAAGATTGCTAAACAACATTCAAAGCTTCAAGAACAAACGAATATTCAAAGTTCGCACATGTTTTTATCAATGTTAGTCTAACCTTGATTGGCTATAGAATGACTGATTATTGCTAGTACTAGTCTTGTTGTTTCTACTTGGATTTAGCATCGCTGGACTGAGAAATGAGACAGAAGCAGCCAACACACCATCAACTCTTCTGGAACATACCCACATTATTTACCGGATGTGATTATTGTATATGATTATATATTCTTAATGTGAGGTACAGAGTTTTTGATAAGTTTTGAAGCATGGGCTAAATTGGCTCGGCAATAGTTAGTATGTGCACCATTGGGAATACATCTTGAGCCAGTTAACTAAGAGTTAATGGTGTTAGTGACAATATAATCATAATTAACTGCACCACTGGCCCAAAGAGAGAACTATGCAGTGCCAAATAAGAAGCTCTTTGTGCCGATGGTGCACCCTATGAGCTTATCAAAAACACTGATGAGGTAATAGAAATACACAACATGTAAGTACAAACAGAACACAAACTATACATATAACTTAGTTGCTGTTGTTTCTCCTAACAGACATCCTGCATGGTGTTAATGAAATCTAATTTACATATATATATACATGTATGTGTTATATTATTAAAATAGCAATGATTTTTTGTTAACGATATTGTGATATTCTAAACAGGGTGGTAATATGACTAATTGTCACATATAATTGTAATATGGTCATATTAATTTAATAATAGCCTAATCCTCAATGTATGCATTACATGATGTATGTACATGTATCTTATCTCTCTCTCTCTCTCTCTCTCTCTCTCTCTCTCTTTCTGTCTATCTATCTATCTATCTCTCCCTCAGCCTGGTAGCACAGGTGAACAGAAAACTAAACCTACACAACACAGTGTCAGACAGTTGCGAGGATTTGGACTCTCTCCAGACATAGTAAGTATTACAATACCAGTCATACCTGTAAAACCAGTTGAGACACATTGATTATTCATAATATTATATACACAGAATGTACAATCTAAATAACATACATGTACGTGTATAGTAATTATCATATTGTTTCTTCCTCTAGATTGTGTGTCGTAGTCAAACTCCTATTGATGGTATAGTAAAGAGTAAGATCTCAAATTTCTGTCATGTTAAACCAGATCAGGTAAATGAAGATAATAAATAATAGTGTTATACATGTATAATACATGTATACTCACAATATAACACATTCATGTTGTGTACATGTATCCAGGGTTTGATTTGGGGGTGGGTGGGTTCAGGAGTCTGCAATTATTTTGTCAGTACTAAACCCTTTCTTGTTTACCAAATCACTCACATTGTGGTGAAGGTTTGCAAGTGCATTCATTTTAATTGTGTCTAATTCTGTAATTCACAATATTGGCACATTGAACAATCTATCAGTAGACTTTACATTGTACCTGATACTTGGTACGAGTATTGGCCCCTTGGAATTAGTCATAACTCATAACACAATCCATTATGTCTTTCAAATGTATTTAATAAAGGGCCTGCATGTGTCAGATCTGATTACTGCAATTTACAAGAGTATACAGGGAATATTGTACATAAGTATACAAAAATGTACAAGAGTATCCTATCTTAATTGTATTATTATTCCAGGTGGTAGCAGTTCATGATTGCTCTTCTATATATCGTGTTCCTCTATTACTGGAAAAACAGGGTGTCCTTCGATATTTAGTAAAGAGATTAGAACTACCATCACCTACACCTCGTACTCCAATATTCTTACACAAATGGAAGAACCTCGCTGATAGGTCTGTCTGTCTGTTTGTCTGCTAGTCCTAAAAGGGGTCATGTAAACAACAATAGTTTTTAAAAAGACAAAATGATCACTTATAATTAGTACATATTAATTGTGTTATCCATTACTTCATTATTGAGTTACAGTATAATCATGTATTAGTCTTATGACATTAAACTATACACTATATTACATACATGTATATATTATTGAGTTACAGTATAATCATGTATTAGTCTTATGACATTAAACTATACACTACAGTACATATAAAGTCATCACATCCTCATTTGAGGTATGAACATAATTGTATCTTCTCTCTCTCTATCAGATACGATGGTCATCAAGAAGATGTTAGAATTGTCTTAGTAGGGAAGTATACTAAATTTCAGGACTCTTATATTTCTGTTATCAAAGCTCTCAGACATGCTGCACTATCTTGTAGACGTAAATTGGATCTCAAGGTATTAGAATACTGTAGAGTCAAGAGTGTACATGTACATGTATATGTTGTTCTACGTGTACATGTACATGTAGAGTTGTATGTGTGCAAATATTGATATGTACAGTACATACATTTGTACATGTACACAATGTCATCTACATCTATTTTATATTCAGTATATTGAAGCCGAATATTTAGAGAAAGAAATGGAACTCAAAGATCCTGTAGGATATCATAAAGCATGGAGTTGTGTCTGTGATGCACAGTGAGTTTTATATAATTACATAACACAGAACAAGTGCAGCTGCTTCAGTGCTTTGTACATCTTGTCTTCCTAGTGGACGAATGACCTTTAGTATCCAGTATAATTCAGGAATATTTTTGAAATGACCAACTACATGTATCTTTTTACCTTAACTATTTTCCTTCCAAATTTCAATCCATTGTAAATGTAAATTTAGGCTTATTTAATTCCCGTACATGTACACTATACATGTACATGTACAGTGTACATGTACACTTGTACATGTACTGTACTGAGTTTCTACTAGAAATACATGTACATACAGTTGTACATGTACACGTATGTATATAAAAAATAGTTTATTTTACACTTTATCCTTTTTTTCTCAGAGGTATACTAGTACCTGGTGGATTTGGTATCAGAGGTATTGAGGGTAAGATACTGGCCGCTAGATATGCCAGAGAAAGGAAAATACCTTATCTTGGTAAGTATTAAGAGTTCTAAATGTGACCCTTATTATAATTGGGGCTGGAACAGATATTGTTTTAGTATCCAAATATTCATGGTTGAGTACTTTTCAGTCACAAACACAAATTCATGACTTGTTTGCAGTAAAACAAATGTTGCATGACCCCTCCCCTAATAGATTATATTATACAAGTTAATTAATGCTATAATTATGGGAAGTGGAACCTCTCTGTTCCGACACTCCAACACCCCTGTACTTTATAAGCTCCTGTAATCAGGACAGTTTCAATGGTTCCAATATACATGTACATGTACATGTACATTTGTAAAAAGATCGGAATTACATTTCTTGATGATAATTATAATGCACATGTACATGTAGTCTATCTGCTGTGATGATTACTATTATATTACTGTCTGAATTACTTTATGATTAATAAAACGAGCTTTTTAAATCTGAGCGGATCATGTCCATCTCTATTGATCACCATATGAAATAGATGCACAATATATTCATCTCCTTATATGTACGTGTAGGGGTATGTCTTGGTATGCAGGTTGCTGCCATCGAATTCGCTAGAAGTGTACTAGAATTTCCAGGTAAGTATTGCATTAGACCATGTCACATGATGTTCACATGTTAATCACATGCAGATGCTAATTCAACTGAGTTTAATGATACTACTAAACATCCTGTCGTGATAGAAATGCCGGAACACAATCCAGGTGACATGGGAGGTACAATGAGACTAGGAAAAAGAAGAACTCTATTTAAACACACGGACTCTGTTCTGAGTAAGTGAATATGTTGTGTCTGTCGTTACATGTCCAGACACTCTAGATGTGTCTGTCCTAACCACTGAGTTGCAGAAATTAAAGGGTTGCCTGTAGCCTGTCGTAGGTTCCTGTGAATTCAACATATTTTCTCCAATTAAATGTACATACTTTGGGTCTGATGTTCTGTGTTCTGGGTGTGTGAGACTCTATTGTTCATCTGTTATTTGTCTTGTTTTTTCTCCCCATAATTTCTAGGAAAACTATATGGCAATCCAGAACATGTTGAGGAGAGACACAGACACCGTTATGAAGTAAATATAACTACATATAATAATTATTGTCTCTGTAATAAGCTCGGTTCCAATTTCACATGTTTTGTTACATGTTATTAGATTAACCCAAGTATTGTGAAGGAATTTGAAAATAAAGGTTTGAGATTTGTAGGACAAGATGTTGATGGACAAAGAATGGAGATAATGGAGTTGTCAGGTAAGAGGTTCTTCTAGTAGCTAGTTAATATCTAATACTTCTTGTATTCATTACAGATCATCCATATTTTGTGGGAGTACAATATCATCCAGAGTACCTTACACGGCCTATGAAACCTTCACCACCATATCTAGGACTCATACTTGCTTCTCTTGGAAAACTACAGGTCAATTACATGTATGTACATATATTAGAACTATCTACTGACCTTCCCTCTCTTCTCTAGACCTACATAGCTCGTGGGTGCATGCCTTCTCCAAGAAGCAGTTACGATTACTTCAGTGACTCGGAAGGAGAGTTAGATGACGAAGTTACTCAAGCTCTAGGGCGTACAAGTATATTTTCAACACCTAGTATTTCACCAGACCTTAGAAATACCACAAAGTCCGAAATGGACTAAAACAGTTGTACAGAAATCATATTTGGTCGTTTATTGTGAGATTGTTAGTCTAAAGTTTCCAAACATATTTAGCCTATTCCTATTATGATGCTTTCTATATCTTTGTATAATAATAACATTAACGATTTTTTTTTTCATTTATTCTCTTTTTATTTTCCTATAATATACTTAATGATATTTATACCATAATAATAATAATTTCATCTATTACCATATTTAAAAGTTCAATTGATGTATAATATTACAAGTCTGTCGATAGTCTTATACCTGTACCTAGAGGTATATACACATGTAGGTATGGCTGTTGTCAATAGTCTCGTGTCTATACTTAAAAGGTATTTAGGTATGGCAGTCTCATGCTTATACTTCGAGTAGGTGTGGCTGTTGTCAATAGTCTCAATAGCCTATACTTAGACTTATTATTTGGTATAGGTATGAGACTGATGAATAAGTATTATCAATCGTTAACAGTACTAGTATAGGTATGAGACTGATGAATAAGTATTATCAATCATTAACAGTACTAGTATAGGTATGAGACTGATAAAAAGATCCTTTAACAGTTCTGGTTAATACACTAGTATAGTATACATATAATTGTTTATTCTTTTATAATCACTATATTAGTACGATGATCACGTCTTGACTATAACAATGGCTGTATAGGTCGTCCTTTCATTCTATCTCTTCTTCGTCTCTCCCACTTAATCACACTAAAGACACCATAAGGTACCAGAAATGCCCATATAAGGCAATAGGTCGTTGTTCTAGGTGTGAATTTAAAATGTTGAACGGTTTGTTCTCTCATTCGTCCCCATTTCTCTACAGCATTGGATCTCTGGGAAGATAAAATATTTAAGTTGTGGTAAAATACACATAGTGGTAAGTACCTCTATTTTCCCCCACTCTTCTGGTGGCTTTGCAGGTCTGCTTATCAACTTCTCCATTTTAAATGGGCGTGGCCCACACAATAGGGCGTGGCTCTTAATGAAGATGACAAACCCACGTGGTGCTGTAGTAATGGAGAAAAGAGAGAAGATTGATATATTACAGCTCTTTGAAGAGAAAGATGTGGTCTATTTTTGTGCTCCGATGGTTAGATATTCAAAACTTCCTTTCCGGAAGCTAGTGAGAAAATATGGCAGTCACATAGCATGTACTCCAATGATAATGTCAGAATCATTTGTAAGATCACAGAAAGCTAGAGATGTCGAGTTTACAACAGATTCTACCGACTCACCATTAATAGTACAATTTGCAGCTAATAACACAGAATATTTTAGTCGTGCGGCAACGCTAGTTGCACCATATGCTGATGGTGTTGATCTGAATTGTGGTTGTCCTCAGCGATGGGCATTACAGGAGTGTTATGGTGCGTACCTCATCAATCATCCACAACTTGTATCTGACATGGTGCTGTCTGTTAAGAGGACTTGTGAGATACCTGTTTCAATCAAGATTAGAATACAAGATGATTTAAGGTTATCAAATTATATCTACTGGAATATTAAATAAACCCTGTTCAAATTCATGATGACCTCAAAATTAGGATGTGATGATTTTATGTGTACTGTAGTGAATAGTTTAATGTAATAAGGTTAATACATAATTATACTGTAACTCAATAACTTGTATGTACTATAGTGTATAGTTTAATATAATAAGGTTAATACATAATTAATATACTGTAACTCAATAATGAAGCAATGGATTAAAATTTGACATGCACAAAAAAGAACGGGAAGGAGTATTATATGAAAATAGCACTTGTAAAAAATTGTTGAACTAAAGTTATGAACATTTTTCTGAGGTCATGAATGACTCTTAATTTAGTAACCCTCCCAAGTGAGAGATCAATGTTTTATATTTGACTAATCATAAATATATAATCAGTTAACTTGAGTTTGTGTAATTTATCTTTAGTTAGAAAGACAGTGGAATTAGTAAGAAGAGCCGAACATGCTGGAATGTCATGGATTACTGTTCATGGTAGAACTACGAAACAAAGAACAGAACCAGTCAATACTGAAGCTATTAAGTTGGTAAGAGAAACTGTCAGCGTTCCTGTTATTGCTAATGGAGATATAAAAACACTTGATGATATTCGTGCTGTCGTTGAGTCAACTAAAGTTAATGGAGTGATGGCTGCCCGTGGGATCCTTCAAAATCCAGCTATGTATGATGGATTCACATCCACACCTGTACAATGTGTTCAAGACTGGGTGGATATATCTTTGAGATGTGGACTAACATTCACTTGTTTTCATCATCACCTCATGTACATGTTAGAGAAAGTAATGGCTAAAACAGAGAGACGTGTCTTTAACACACTCACTAGCATACCAGCTGTTTTAGATTTCTTAAATGAGCATTATGGAATACGGAACACAACATTGACATGAATTAATATTATTATTTTAGTAATTTATTCTTTTCATCATTGACATCAATGATGGCTTTAATTAATAGATTATAATAATTTAATTCTTTTCATCATTGACATCAATGATGGCTTTAATTAATTGATTATTATAATTATTTACATCAATGATGGCTTTAATTAATTGATTATTATAATTATTTACATCAATGATGGCTTTAATTAATTGATTATTATAATAATTTAATTCTTTACATCAATGATGGCTTTAATTAATTGATTAATTCCTTACTGAATTCTTTATCTTTGGATAATGATAATATACAACAAGCCACTCAATTCATTTAAATCATTGTTTTTTTAAATATGTTTTTTTGAAATTTAAACAATTTCTGACTTTCAATTATATGACACATATGTACATAGTTGTACACAATGAAGAAGTGTTGAACTAGAAAAAATATATGGTACTTCAAACCTCATTGTTAGAGGGAGGGAGTAAATTATAAAAAAAAGATATTTGGTCTATTACATAGTAAGCCCAATGAGAGTTTGAAGATCTTTATAATCACAGGAACTAAGTCAAATGAGAGGTGGAGTATAGTACAGTGGAAGTTTGACTATTACAGCGATCTTATGAGACTGTAGCAGGTCCTCTTTGAATGTTCTTACTGCTCATTTTACATCCAGTTCTTATAGACATCAAAGGGTTGTTTGATTACAGTATTTGTGCTCTTGACGAGATTCATCCACAAATAGACTGACGAGATATTATCAATTATCAAGTAAGTAATTGATAATTGATAATAACTCTAAGCAGATCCTTCTTGAACGTTCTCATTCCTCCTAGAATTCATCCAGTTTGAGACATGAAAAAGTTGCTCCATTACATGGAAGATTTTAATTCCTGCACTAATGAAATATACAAAATTATCCACATCAAATTATGACAAGTTAATTTTAGAGTGAGCAATTGAGGACAACAATGCAGTACTCTAGTACCTGGTGTGCAAAGACAAGTTGTCACCAAGATCCAGACCACACCATCGCTAGGCAATGGTACTGCATAATACACTGTACATATATACATGTCGTCAAGTCAAAATATTGAGTTACAAGATTGTACACACACAATACACTGTACATATATACATGTCGTCAAGTCAAAATATTGAGTTACAAGATTGTACACACATAATACATTGTACATATATACATGTCGTCAAGTCAAAATATTGAGTTACAAGATTGTACACACATAATACATTGTACATATATACATGTCGTCAAGTCAAAATATTGAGTTACAAGATTCTACACACATAATACATTGTAGATTGTACATATATACATGTCGTAAAGTAAAAATATTGAGTTACAAGATTGTACACACATAATACATTGTACATATATACATGTCGTAATGTCGTAAAGTCAAAATATTGAGTTACAAGATTGTACACACATAATACACTGTACATATATACATGTCGTCAAGTCAAAATATTGAGTTACAAGATTGTACATATATACATGTCGTCAAGTCAAAATATTGAGTTACAAGATTCTACACACATAATACATTGTAGATTGTACATATATACATGTCGTAAAGTAAAAATATTGAGTTACAAGATTGTACACACATAATACATTGTACATATATACATGTCGTAAAGTCAAAATATTGAGTTACAAGATTGTACACACATAATACATTATGACATGTCGTAAAGTCAAAATATTGAGTTACAAGATTGTACACACATAATACATTGTACATATATACATGTCGTAAAGTCAAAATATTGAGTTACAAGATTGTACACACATAATACACTGTACATATATACATGTCGTAAAGTCAAAATATTGAGTTACAAGATTGTACACACATAATACACTGTACATATATACATGTCGTCAAGTCAAAATATTGAGTTACAAGATTGTACATATATACATGTCGTCAAGTCAAAATATTGAGTTACAAGATTCTACACACATAATACATTGTAGATTGTACATATATACATGTCGTAAAGTAAAAATATTGAGTTACAAGATTGTACACACATAATACATTGTACATATATACATGTCATAAAGTCAAAATATTGAGTTACAAGATTGTACACACATAATACATTATGACATGTCGTAAAGTCAAAATATTGAGTTACAAGATTGTACATATATACATGTCGTAAAGTCAAAATATTGAGTTACAAGATTGTACACACATAATACACTGTACATATATACATGTCGTAAAGTCAAAATATTGAGTTACAAGATTGTACATATATACATGTCGTCAAGTCAAAATATTGAGTTACAAGATTCTACACACATAATACATTGTAGATTGTACATATATACATGTCGTAAAGTAAAAATATTGAGTTACAAGATTGTACATATATACATGTTGTAAAGTCAAAATATTGAGTTACAAGATTGTACACACATAATACATTACGACATGTCGTAAAGTCAAAATATTGAGTTACAAGATTGTACACACATAATACATTGTACATATATACATGTCGTAAAGTCAAAATATTGAGTTACAAGATTGTACATATATACATGTCGTCAAGTCAAAATATTGAGTTACAAGATTCTACACACATAATACATTGTAGATTGTACATATATACATGTCGTAAAGTCAAAATATTGAGTTACAAGATTGTACATATATACATGTCGTAAAGTCAAAATATTGAGTTACAAGATTGTACACACATAATACATTGTACATATATACATGTCGTAAAGTCAAAATATTGAGTTACAAGATTGTACATATATACATGTCGTCAAGTCAAAATATTGAGTTACAAGATTCTACACACATAATACATTGTAGATTGTACATATATACATGTCGTAAAGTCAAAATATTGAGTTACAAGATTGTACATATATAATACATTGTACATATATACATGTCGTAAAGTCAAAATATTGAGTTACAAGATTGTACATATATACATGTCGTCAAGTCAAAATATTGAGTTACAAGATTCTACACACATAATACATTGTAGATTGTACATATATACATGTCGTAAAGTCAAAATATTGAGTTACAAGATTGTACATATATACATGTCGTCAAGTCAAAATATTGAGTTACAAGATTCTACACACATAATACATTGTAGATTGTACATATATACATGTCGTAAAGTCAAAATATTGAGTTACAAGATTGTACATATATACATGTCGTAAAGTCAAAATATTGAGTTACAAGATTGTACACACATAATACATTGTACATATATACATGTCGTAAAGTCAAAATATTGAGTTACAAGATTGTACATATATACATGTCGTAAAGTCAAAATATTGAGTTACAAGATTGTACACACATAATACATTGTACATATATACATGTTGTAAAGTAAAAATATTGAGTTACAAGATTGTACATATATACATGTCATAAAGTCAAAATATTGAGTTACAAGATTGTACACACATAATACATTGTACATATATACATGTTGTAAAGTCAAAATATTGTAATACACACAATACATACATGTTATAGTCAAGTATTGAGATTGTACATACACAATACACATACCAGATCTGGTTTCAAATGCAGTACCTCAGTACCATACATAAAAATATAAACAAAATAATGAATTATTTGGTAATACATTATAATATTAAACTTGTGATATTTCTTGATCTGGTAGGAGGAATATAATATACATACATGATTATTATATATATACATACATGAAAATAATACATTATAAATTACACTTATTACATTTAGCATATACATTATAATAGATCATACGATTGAATACGTCAGATCAACAGCTCCATATCACATCAATACAGGAAGCTTGCAACTGTATCATCAGAACCCATGATACAGGACCCCACAACTGTAGTGTCATTAGTACCTGAGGTATAGGAAACCCATGACATCAGTATATGTAATATTTTAATATGCTAATCACACGAGTACATACTACTCACTAAAGGCTTGATGCTCACTACTCTCTACAGTCTTGATTCAGGCAACACGCTATCAAATATTCTATGCTCACTACTCTCTACAGTCTTGATGCTCACTACTCACTAAAGGCTTGATTCAGGCACCACGCTATCAAATGTTCAATGCTCACTACTCTCTACAGGCTTGATTCAGGCAACACGCTATCAAATATTCTATGCTCACTACTCTCTACAGTCTTGATTCAGGCAACACGCTATCAAATATTCTATGCTCACTACTCACTAAAGGCTTGATGCTCACTACTCTAGAGTCTAAAGGCTTGATTCAGGCAACACGCTATCAAATATTCTATGCTCACTACTCTCTAAAACCTTGATTCAGGCAACACTCTATCAAATATTCTATGCTCACTACTCACTAAAGGCTTGATGCTCACTACTCTCTAAAGGCTTGATTCAGGCAACACGCTATCAAATGTTCTATTGCTCACTACTCTCTACAGGCTTGAGTCAGGCAACACGCCATCAAATATTCTATGCTCACTACTCTCTACAGGCTTGATTCAGGCAACACGCTATCAAATGTTCAATGCTCACTACTCTCTACAGGCTTGATTCAGGCAACACGCTATCAAATATTCTATGCTCACTACTCTCTACAGTCTTGATTCAGGCAACACGCTATCAAATATTCTATGCTCACTACTCTCTACAGTCTTGATTCAGGCAACACGCTATCAAATGTTCAATGCTCACTACTCTCTAAAGGCTTGATTCAGGCAACACGCTATCAAATGTTCAATGCTCACTACTCTCTAAAGGCTTGATTCAGGCAACACGCTATCAAATGTTCTATGCTCACTACTCTCTAAAAGCTTGATTCAGGCAACACGCTATCAAATATTCTATGCTCACTACTCACTAAAGGCTTGATTCAGGCAACACGCTATCAAATGTTCTATGCTCACTACTCTCTAAAAGCTTGATTCAGGCAACACGCTATCAAATATTCTATGCTCACTACTCTCTACAGTCTTGATGCTCACTACTCTCTTCAGGCTTGATTCAGGCAACACGCTATCAAATGTTCAATGCTCACTACTCTCTACAGGCTTGATTCAGGCAACACGCTATCAAATATTCTATGCTCACTACTCTCTAAAGGCTTGATTCAGGCAACACGCTATCAAATGTTCTATGCTCACTACTCTCTAAAAGCTTGATTCAGGCAACACGCTATCAAATATTCTATGCTCACTACTCTCTACAGTCTTGATGCTCACTACTCACTAAAGGCTTGATTCAGGCACCACGCTATCAAATGTTCAATGCTCACTACTCTCTACAGGCTTGATTCAGGCAACACGCTATCAAATGTTCTATGCTCACTACTCTCTACAGGCTTGATTCAGGCAACACGCTATCAAATATTCTATGCTCACTACTCACTAAAGGCTTGATGCTCACTACTCTCTTCAGGCTTGATTCAGGCAACACGCTATCAAATGTTCAATGCTCACTACTCTCTACAGGCTTGATTCAGGCAACACGCTATCAAATATTCTATGCTCACTACTCACTAAAGGCTTGATGCTCACTACTCTAGAGTCTAAAGGCTTGATTCAGGCAACACGCTATCAAATGTTCAATGCTCACTACTCTCTAAAAGCTTGATTCAGGCAACACGCTATCAAATGTTCTATGCTCACTACTCACTAAAGGCTTGATTCAGGCAACACGCTATCAAATATTCTATGCTCACTACTCACTAAAGGCTTGATGCTCACTACTCTAGAGTCTAAAGGCTTGATTCAGGCAACACACTATCAAATGTTCAATGCTCACTACTCTCTACAGGCTTGAGTCAGGCAACACGCTATCAAATATTCTATGCTCACTACTCACTAAAGGCTTGATGCTCACTACTCTCTAAAGGCTTGATTCAGGCACCACGCCATCAAATATTCTATGCTCACTACTCTCTACAGTCTTGATTCAGGCAACACGCTATCAAATATTCTATGCTCACTACTCTCTAAAGGCTTGATTCAGGCAACACGCTATCAAATGTTCTATGCTCACTACTCTCTACAGTCTTGATTCAGGCAACACGCTATCAAATATTCTATGCTCACTACTCTCTACAGTCTTGATTCAGGCAACACGCTATCAAATGTTCTATTGCTCACTACTCTCTACAGGCTTGAGTCAGGCAAGCAACACGCTATCAAATATTCTATGCTCACTACTCTCTACAGTCTTGATTCAGGCAACACGCTATCAAATATTCTATGCTCACTACTCTCTACAGTCTTGATTCAGGCAACACGCTATCAAATATTCTATGCTCACTACTCTCTAAAGGCTTGATTCAGGCAACACGCTATCAAATGTTCTATGCTCGCTACTCTCTAAAGGCTTGATTCAGGCAACACGCTATCAAATGTTCTATGCTCACTACTCTCTACAGGCTTGAGTCAGGCAAGCAACACGCTATCAAATATTCTATGCTCACTACTCTCTACAGTCTTGATTCAGGCAACACGCTATCAAATATTCTATGCTCACTACTCTCTACAGTCTTGATTCAGGCAACACGCTATCAAATATTCTATGCTCACTACTCTCTAAAGGCTTGATTCAGGCAACACGCTATCAAATATTCTATGCTCACTACTCTCTACAGTCTTGATTCAGGCAACACGCTATCAAATATTCTATGCTCACTACTCTCTAAAGGCTTGATTCAGGCAACACGCTATCAAATGTTCTATGCTCGCTACTCTCTAAAGGCTTGATTCAGGCAACACGCTATCAAATATTCTATGCTCGCTACTCTCTAAAGGCTTGATTCAGGCAACACGCTATCAAATATTCTATGCTCACTACTCTCTAAAGGCTTGATTCAGGCAACACGCTATCAAATATTCTATGCTCGCTACTCTCTAAAGGCTTGATTCAGGCAACACGCTATCAAATGTTCTATGCTCATTCTATGCTCACTACTCTCTACAGTCTTGATGCTCACTACTCACTAAAGGCTTGATGCTCACTACTCTCTTCAGGCTTGATTCAGGCAACACGCTATCAAATATTCTATGCTCACTACTCTCTACAGGCTTGATATTCAGGCAACACGCTATCATAAGCTCTCTGCTTCGATCTCTTTAATCTCGTGTAGTTAAGATTATTCGTGTACACATCCTACACTACACTACAATATAGTATATTAATACATATATTAGTACATGCAAAGTTACAGAAAAGGAAAGTACATGTACATATACATATTACATAAAATAAAAATTGTAAAGTACTATTATAATATCTACAGTACTTATTACATACTCTACCTTACTATTATATATAATCTACTTACCTTTCAATTTACAGGTATATATACATGATAGGAACAATACATGAAATCTATCTATAGTTCAATGTGTACAGGTAATTATGATATTTACAGTTACTCATAATACATTATAGATCTATCTATTCTAACTTATATATTTCTATTTATAGTATATATACTTCTATTTATATAGTTCAAGTGGAATCCTCAGAAGACATCAAGAGAAGAGTACATCAAACAGGCTAAGCTACTCCACACCTGTGATAATTAACAGATAAAAGATGAGATCCTGAGGATAGTAAGTACCTTCTTTACCTTGTACGTCAGGACATCACAAAGCTGTGGACAAACAAGGTAGTGGACTAGCTAAAGCCCGTTATTATGGTAGTTCAGCAACAAGTGGATCTATGTGGAAATGTTTGGTAATATTCTGAAATATAAAGCTTAGGCTCAACTGATAATTATTATGCTTCATAAATACTCTAAAGCTTTGACTAAATGATATATAATGCTCACTACTATACACTTCAATCAGCTATGCCGATAGTGGATACTATTGTAAATGCATATTATACTCACTACACACTTCAATCTATAAGCTTCACCTGAGTATCTCATGCTAACTAGTTCAATAATGGATACTATTGTAAATGCTTAGAATTGATGTATATACTATATACTATTATGCTCAGTACTACTGTACCATTTAAAGCTAACATTAATGCTCATTAATACTAAACTCTAGGAAGCTTCTTGGGATGGTCACAGTCCCACTAGATAGGCTATGCTATCCTACAATACAGTACAATACATATAATATACATAAAATAGCACGTTATATGTGATAAAGCTTTGGCTAAATGATATATAATGCTCACTACTATACACTTCAATCAGCTATGCCAATAGTGGATACTATTGTAAATACATATTATGCTCACTACACACTTCAATCTATAAGCTTCAGCTGAGTATCTCATGCTAACTAGTTCAATAATGGATACTATTGTAAATGCTTAGGAATTGATGTATATACTATATACTATTATGCTCAGTACTACTGTACCATTTAAAGCTAACATTAATGCTCATTAATACTAAACTCTAGGAAGCTTCTTGGGATGGTCACAGTCCCACTAGATAGGCTATGCTATCCTACAATACAGTACAATACATATAATATACATAAAATAGCACGTTATATGTGATAAAGCTTTGGCTAAATGATATATAATGCTCACTACTATACACTTCAATCAGCTATGCCAATAGTGGATACTATTGTAAATACATATTATGCTCACTACACACTTCAATCTATAAGCTTCACCTGAGTATCTCATGCTAACTAGTTCAATAATGGATACTATTGTAAATGCTTAGAATTGATGTATATACTATATACTATTATGCTTAGTACTACTGTACCATTTAAAGCTAACATTAATGCTCATTAATACTAAACTCTAGGCAGCTTTTTGGGATGGTCACAGTCCCACTAGATAGGCTATGCTATCCTACAATACAGTACAATACATATAATATACATACAATAGCATGTTATATGATAAAGCTTTGGCTAAATGGTATATAATGCTCACTACTATACACTTCAATCAGCTATGCCAATAGTGAATACTATTGTAAATGCATATAGTAAGCTAAATATTATACTTCAATCTATAAGCTTCAGCTGAGTATCTCATGGTTACTATATCTATTACGCTCAATAGTCGATACTAGTTTAAATGCTTAGAATTGATGTATATACTACTCTTATGCTTAGTGCTTAACATTAATGCTCATTAATACTAAACTCTAGGCAGCTTTTTGGGATGGTCACAAACCCACTAGATAGGCTATCCTATCCTACAATACAGTACAATACATACAATATACATACAATACATGTTATATGTACAAAAATTAGCAACATACATCAATTATAAAATTTGGTCTCTCGGGAGACAACAAACAAAGACAAACAGGACATACAGGTTTTTTCAAACCGGTTTTACAAGTTTTATTTCAAAAATGACAGACTGACATAAATTACCCCACAAATAGTGTTCTTATCTATAGTGTGTGGTGCATACTTATCTATAGTATATACATATCTATAGTGTGTGGTGCATACTTATCTATAGTATATACTTATGTATAGTGTGTGGTGCATACTTATCTATAGTACATACTTATCTATAGTGTATGGTGCATACTTATCTATAGTACATACTTATCTATAGTGTGTGGTGCATACTTATCTATTTGGCGCAATGCTATTTGGCGCAATGCAATACATGATCTATACAAGCCTCAGTACCTCACCTAGGTAATACTGAGCTCATATTACACACAAGACAATTATTATATAATTATATAATATACATACATGAAAATAATACATTATAAATTACACTTACTATTACATTTAGCAAGTAATTATACATTATAATAGATCATACGATTGAATACGTCAGATCAACAGCTCCATATCACATCAATACAGGAAGCTTGCAACTGTAGGTAGCATCATCAGAACCCATGATACAGGAGCCCACAACTGTAGTGTCGTTAGTACCTGAGGGTATAGGAAACCCATGACATCAGTACCTGAAACTTAACAAATAAAAGTTTGTAATAATGAGTGATGAAGAATTGTGAACTAATAATGACATGTAATATTTTTATATGCTATATGAACACACGAGTTTAATCAAGCTGCTGGTAAAATTATATATAACAGTTACTACATGCTTAATTATTATATAGTATATATTACATGCACAACACATTGCATATGTACATGAGGACAGTTAATACTTGTTTAATTATAATATACTTGTAGTACATATAATAGTATAACTAGCTCTCCCCTTAGCAGACAAAATGCACACAGCACACTAAATATGTACAGTATTGTATTACTATTGTGTAAAATGTGTATATTATTTTCAGTAGACAGATTGACTAGATTCAAACAGCCACCATTGTATGTATGTAGCAGGACAGTTACTACATGCTTAATTAGTATATATTATATGACATCTAGCTCACCCCTTAGTAGACAAAGCAACATAGTACATTGAGCTAGATGGTACAGGTACCATATGCTTAATTATAAATAGTATTATATATAGTACATCTAGCTCTCCCCTTAGCAGATACATACATACAATGGTGCGTGTTTGGATCTAGTCAAATTGTCTACTTAAAATAATATACAAATTTTACACAATAGTAAAACAATACTAATTAATAAACAATAATAAACAATACCACATTCTAATAATAAACATATATATAGTAATTGTTATTAGTAATAATAAACAATACATTCTAATAATAAACATAATTGTTAATAGAAATAACAATTAATAATAAACAATGCTATATTCTTCATTAGCTAAATATATTTCTTAAAAATGCAAAACTTTATTGCTTCAATTATTTTTTAATAAATCTGTTTACATTTACGATACCTCAAAATTAGTTGTGATGAATTTATATATAATATAGTGTATAGTTTAATATCATAAGGTTAATACATGATTATACTGTAACTCAATAACTTATATGTACTATAGTGTATAGTTTAATGTCATAAGGTTAATACATGATTGTACTGTAACTCAATAACTTATATGTACTATAGTGTATAGTTTAATATCATAAGGTTAATACATTATGCTGTAACTCAATAATTAAGCAGTGGATTGAAATTTGACACACACAAAGAATAGGGAGGATAATTATATGAAAATCGTTTTTCTAAGGTCATGACAAACGTGAATGACATTTACAAATATATTTGCATATGCTCTATTAAGCACAGCTTAACATTATGCTGTACAAATTAACAAATGATCTGTAGTACATAAACTGATATATATATATAAATACTATACTATTCTATGCAATGCTAAACAATAGAATATAGCTAGGTAAGTCTATTTGTTGGGTAGTCAGCCAATTTTCTAACATTACTTGACTATAAAACTGGTTTTAGTTAACTAAAAGTCACAATACCTTACTAAAAGAGGTTTTAGTTATAGTTATTACAATAGACTTGTAATTTAGTTATAGTTTAGTTAACTAAAAGTCACTAAAAGAGGTTTTAAGTCACAATACCTTACTAAAAGAGGTATTAAGTCACAATACCTTACTAAAAGAGGTTTTAAGTCACAATACCTTACTAAAAGAGGTTTTAAGTCACAATACCTTACTAAAAGAGGTTTTATGTAAATAACACAACACATGTTGATATAATATACTTAAATCCATGTTTAACCATTAACAGGTACAACATTATATCTAAACAGCATAAATTATACATAGTTAGTTAAATATGTAATAATATATACATCATTATTACTGTCCATAAACAATACTACATTCAATATTAACTTTTAATACTATAGCTTTCACTTGTGTGCATGCATAATTATAATACATAATACATATCTAGTATTGCTTTAATTAGCATGCAAAAGCTAGACTTGCGAATTCTAAACTAGCAAAACAAATGCATTTTTTTTCAGGCACATGTGTGTAGCAAGTTTTCTAATAGAGACATATATATATGCTTTAATATCTCACCTTTCAGGATACTAGGACCGGTAGAGCAGCCAACACCATCCATTGAGAACAACTTCTGAGCCTCAACTCCATACAGGTAGAGGAGCCAACACCGTCCATTGAGAGAGAACAACTTCTGAAGCTGGTAGTTGACTGAGGTATATTGCTACAAAAAAGAATGTTCAAGTATTATACATGCAATTTGGTAAATTGATAGAACTAGCACAGACACAAAAGAGGTAGTCTCTTCACCTTGTAGGCTGCTGTGACCAGTAGAGTGAGCTGATACTATCCACCAAGAACATTTTCTGAGCTTCGACTTTAAACAGCTAGACACACTGAGCTGAACATACACTACCTTGAGAAATTTAGAGCTCAACTGGCTTGCAATGAGCATGCAGTGGGTTTTTGTTTTGCACTGCTTGGCGGGGTAGATAACTGAGCATGCGTATATCACCACGTGGGTAAATCATGTCAACCACGCCCAGTAGGTGGAGCTTTTGTATGCCCACATGGTCATTGCCCATGATCTGATGATATCGGTGGAGAGATTTGGATCTCACCATATCAATTTTATAAATAACACATCAAACATTACTTTACACTATTAGACTAGAACTGACCAGTGCACTGGAGTTATATTCATGGCTACAAAACAGGTATTTATTGTCGGTGCAGCAAGAACTCCCATAGGCAATCTCAATGGTAGTCTTTCTTCATTACCAGCTCATCAATTAGGTAGTGTTGTTATTAAAGCTGCATTGGAGAGAGCAAATGTACCTGTTGATAAGGTTTCTGAAGTGCTGGTAGGACAGGCCCTTACAGCATGCCAAGGTCAGAATCCTGCTCGTCAAGCCTCGATGCTAGCTGGAATTCCGAAAGAAGTTCCATCTACTAGTGTTAATATGCTATGTGGATCAGGTATGTAGTTAAGTGTATGTAAAAATTTGTGTATGCAATAATGTTGTTATGAACTAGAGTCACCTAGTCGTGTCCAATCATGTCAGTGCTGTAAAATGGTTACTCATATTGTTTTTCTTTACATTATTAAAGCAATATCATCTCTTAAATGTTCATTATTTTCTATTTGTGAAGTAAAATGTGTCTTGAAGATTAATAAGTAATATAACTATGTTTGGCTTTAGTGATGCACTGATAATGAGATCGGTAGTCAGTATCGGTCATTTCTGAAAGATGTAGTCAATATTGTAATAAGTGTACTGATAATGTTATGTCTTGTGATTATGACATCATTAATCACTTTTACGATATTGAGAAAATGCTCATTGTCATTGAAACCAGAAGATAGACATTATCAGTATATATTTAAATTAATTATCAGTTTATCAGAATATTGGTTAAAATCTTTTATGGATACCTGCATCGCTATTTGTATTCCTGTACTAAATGGTAGAAAAAGACTCGGAGCATTACTCAGTTTGCAAATGAAAGTATATGTATATATATATATATATAATATATATATATATATATAAATGTATGTAACATGGTGTGAACTAGTGGTATTATTGTCAACTTATTATCTCTTCAAACATTTTAACTGTAGTAATCATATTGTACTATAGGTTTACGTACGGTTACCATGGGTTACCAATCCATTTTGTGTGGAGATTCAGATGTGGTTGTTGCAGCTGGACAGGAAAGTATGAGCCAGGTTAGATAAAAATTTATGAAAAATATGTCTAATTGCTTCATAATTGAGTTACAGTACATTAAACATTATACTATGTTGTATATAAAGCCATCAATTCCTGATTTGAGGTCATCATAAATGTGAACAGACATTGATAGTTCTGGCATACTACCGTTAGCTGCAAAGACAATAGTTTAATAGATCTGGCAAATTGTATGAACAGAGTCACAGATCACACCTTTCTCCCTGCTAACTAAAAATCCTGTTTGAAATCCTATTTGTATAAAATCTGATATTTTCTTATATAGGCTCCACATGGAGTGTTAATTCGTAGCGGAGTCAAGTTTGGTGATACTCCATTAGTGGATACTATGATGAAAGACGGTTTATTAGATGCATTTCATGATTACCACATGGGGAATACAGCTGAAAATGTTGTCAAACAGTATGGGATTAGTCGTGAAGAACAAGACCAGTTTGCTACAGTATCTCAAAATAAGATTGAGGCTTGTCAAAAAAATGGAAGCTTCAAGAATGAAATTGTTCCTGTTACAGTGAAAACAAGGAAAGGTGCGCAGTCATTCATCAATCAATCAATGACCATCATAATCATTGGATTCATTTATCCATTCATCCATTTTTTCATCCTACCATCAATCCATCCATATATCCATTCATCCATCTTTTCATCCATCCATCTATCCATCCATCCATTCATCCATCTATTCTTTCATCCATCCATCCATTCCATACATACATACACACATCCATCTATCTATCCTTTCTTCCATCCATCCATCCATCCATCCATCCATTCATCTATCTATCCTTTCATCCATCCATCCATACATACATACACACGTCCATCTGTCTATCCTTTCATCCATCCATCCATACATTCAACTATCCATCGATCTATCCATCCATATCATATTTCTATTCAGGTCCCATCACTGTGGACACAGATGAATTCCCACGTCATGGTACAACACAAGAAGGATTAGCTCGACTAAAACCTGCTTTTGTTAAGGATGGCAGTGGAACAGTAACAGCAGGAAATGCTTCAGGTGATAAAATACTTATAATTTCA
>OX345646.1:995000-1135000 GCA_947044365.1 Petrosia ficiformis | reverse complement strand
GTAGCCTCTCTTCATCTTGGAGGTCTAGTCTAAATATATAGATGATTATATAGATAGATACATGTACATACAGATAGATGCATCTTACTCAGAAAACACGTCTTCCCATAGTGCTAGCATGTAATGTAAATGACGATCAAGACAGTGAGATGAGAATAATACACCCTATAAAATGAAGGAATAATAACAATTTCAGCACATCCATTCATCCATCCTTCCATCCATCCACAATCCACACATCCACCCATCCACCCAACCAACCAACCACCCATCCATCCATCCATCCATCCATCCATCTATCCATCCATCCATCCATCCATCCATCCATCATCTATACATTGTCTGCTTGTCTGTCTGTCTTTCTATCTATCTATCCATTAATCTGTCTATCTATCAATCCATCCTGTATACCTGTTCAATACAGTTCTGATTAGTATGATGTGGTACTATGTGTGTCCCCACAGACATTGTCCCTCCTGTATAAAGATCACACTGTTCAGCAAATAGCCGATGATCCAGTCCTCCTGCACCCATCCTATATATCATATGACAATCCCATGATAAGTATTGGGTTACAATTTTTTACTTTGTGATGATGTTACCAAAGAGAGGAAGATAAGATCTGAGATCTTGAGGAAGATTCTGAGCTCCACTCAACAATCGAAAATATGTGACTCCATTAGTGGGCTGTTCAAAATAATGAACAGGTACACCCTCTAGGAGAGAAGACAAGAGAGAGAGAGAGAGAGATAGATAGACAGACAGAAAATAAATGGGAAGTATTGGAGCAAATGAAATCAACAACTATCAAATTTAAGCCCCCAGTTTCATACTCAAACTCAAACCCAAACCACTAGTTTCAGACTCAAACTCAAACCCGAACCACCAGTTCCAAACTCAAACTCAAACTCAAACTCAAACCACGCACTTCAACTCAAATTCAATTTGAAAACTTTCAGAGTCAAACCTTGATATTCAATTTGCGCTTCTGTTGGTCGTATTTGTTTCTCTACATCAGATACAGTAACAGTTGGTAGACAGTTGTTATCCTCAGACCGGTTCTGATCAGACTGGAGCTGAAGTCCTGTAAAGATTGTGACATATAATTATAAAAATGGAATAGATCAAGCTGATCAACAGAGACAAGCAAAGAGAAGGACAGACATTACCTTGTTGATATATTTTCTCTCTTTCACTATCAGAGAGAGAATCTATCATTTTGGTTAGCTTGTCATTTTCGGCTTTCTTCTGTTCAATTTCATACTCATCCTGTATAAGAATGTGGCTATCCAAAATTCATCAATTCCATCTATCTATCCATTCATTCAATTGTTGTCCATCTATCCATTCTCTATCCTTCACTCATCAGTCAGTCTGCCCATCAATCCAACCGTCTATCCATTCATTCATTTTTCCACTGACTGATGAATGAACGATGGATGTGAACGGACAGATGGATGGATAGATAATCAGTCAGTCTACCCACCTATCCATTCATCCATCCATCCATCCATCCATCCATCTATCCATGCATCCATTCATCCATCCATGCATCCATCTATCCATCCATCCATCCATCCATCCATCCATCTATGCATCCATCTATCCATTCATCCATCCATGCATCCATCCATCTATCCATCCATCCATCCATCCATCTATCCATCCATCCATCCATCCATCCATCCATCCATCCATCCATCCATCCATCCATCCATCCGTCTTATCTATCTTACATTTGGTGACATTATTAAAGTCATGTGATGCTTGTTGTCAAGAAAATACTCTTTTATTTTATTTTTCAAGTAGCTAGGATCAGATTCCAAGTTCTCCTGCAAGTCAAGATAATTAAAATAATATCACTTATAACTTACGAATCCTAATTCCTGTGCTTTGGTATAGGAATCAGACCATTAAATACAAATGTACCTTAAATTGATCAACGGTTTTGTTCACTTGCAACATGGAAACTGGATCAGCATCATGTACCCATGGCGACATCAGAGACTGGTGAAAACAGAGGGAAGACATACATGTATATACACGGCACTGAGAATACATTAGTGGGTGTGGCTTACTAATATCAGTCCCACTCCAAAACTGGTTGATTGATGTTTCAAACTCATCTCTATCTGATGTAGTACTGCTTTAATTCTCTTCTCTGAGAAACCTTCTCTGAAAAGAAATTAAACTATAATTTTTCATGATCTGGGTATGCGCATGTACATATAGTACATGTACACACAACCATGTATATATATATATATATATGTACAAGTATATTCCTATAGTCCTATACACTACTGTATGTACAGAAACATACACATGTATATGGACGTACATAACATATACAATTACTGTTATGTACATGGATATGGACGTACATTATAACATGCACATGTACATACAGTTCAGTACACACATATATGTATATGGATGTACATTATAACATGTACATGTACTGTACATGTTCATACAGTACATGTACACACATATACAATTATTGTATATATACATGTATATGGACGTACATTATAACATGTACATGTACATGTACATAAAGTACATGTACACACATATACGTACATATACATGTATATGGACGTACAATATAACATGTACATGTACAATTGTAAAACTACATGTACATGTACAATTGTACAAGTACATATACACACAATACATGGCTATTTATATTCCTATAAACATTGGATGTAACAGAATCATGGACATGGACATAGATGTACATGTACAATTGTACATGTATACATCTTCAAGCATGTATACACTATATGTACATGTATATGTACATGTACATCTATACAAAAGTGTGTATGGCATATATTCATACATATACGAAAAGATACATACACATGTACATATATCCACAAATATACATGTACATACATATAACCACATCTGTTCTACTAAAGAAGTATATCTTATAGACTGACAACATACTCTGAAACTTTCTCTAATGTACTCCACACAATCTCCCTCACTCTGTCTACATCTTCTTTTGCCACACTTTGTAGTCCGACAGAAAATGAGGACTCTTTTGTACTGTTGTCATAGCTACAAAAAACCAGCCAGTCAGTCAGTTGAATAATTAATTGTTATTACATGTAGTATAATTATAATACATGTACATGTATATACACTAACTACTGTCTGTTAACATTCATGACGTCTTCAAAAGTATGATGTGATGACTTTATATGTACTATAGTGTATAGTTTAATGTCATAAGGTTAATACATGATTATACTGTAACTCAATAATAAAGCAATGGATTGAAATTTGACATACACAAAAAAGAACGGGAAGGATAATTATATGAAAATATGAAAAGTAAAAAGATTGTTGGTCATTCCAAACTAAAGTTGAGAATATTTCTATGAACATGACTTAGTATAATTTCAACAATACAGTATCACTATGTAAATGTACGCACACACACATACACACATATATAAATACAGGCACACACTTCTTACCCTGTTCCCGGTGAATAATCTGCCCCAATATTAGCATCCAACAGGGCCTGGTAAAAAGGAGAGGCGGGGCCATCAATAAGTAATTTACTGATAATAGACTGTACCAATGATTCATACGGATCAGTAATCCTAAATAATATTAATAATATTGAAATTAATTAACCATAATAATAATTAATAGTTTCTGTTACTCACGGTCCTAATAGAAAAGCCACACCCACTGTTGTTTGTTTATTAGGGTCTGCTGCCATAGGGTCCGGAGGACACTGAATATTATGAACTCTCTAGATGGAAAAATCAAAAACAATTACAAGAGAGAAAAGGTTGGACTAACTGGTTCAGTCCATCTGATTTCATCAGGTACTTGTATACTCGGAGAACCTTTTGAAAAGTTTTTCAGGACTACATCATCAATGTGCTGTAGGTGACTCGAGAGTGGCATATCACCATATGTGAAGAACCTGTGGTATATACATGTATGTACATGTATGTACGTATATGTGTATGTAGGTATGTATGCATGCATCTATGTATGTATGTATGTATGCATCTATGTATGTATGTATGTATATATGTATGTATGTATGTATGTATGTATGTATGTATGTATGTATGTATGTATGTATGTATGTATGTATGTATGTATGCATCTATGTATGTACGTATGTATGTATGTACGTACGTATGTATGTATGTATGTATGTATGTAACTATGTATTACATGATAGTGCAGTAGCCTTCAATATAAAGTTCACTATCGTAAATGTAGTATGCACGTTAGCAAAAAGTAAGTTAGAACATTTGTGGTTTATGTATCCGTTAATGTGTCGTTTAAACGCATTACCTACGTACTGCTCACATATTACAATAACAATATGGGAATTTTTTATTGAGGGTTACTATACATTATGTAATGAAATATCTAAACCTTGAGTTAGTGGGATGATAATGTTGGGAATGAAAATCTTTCAATCCTTCCCATGTCAAATCTAAAATATCTAATGGAGCTCCACCATATACATATGAGTAGGTGTGGCTTGGGAGGAGTTTACGTTGAAGCTCCATAGCAAATATAACCTCAGAATTAGCCTAAATAATAATAATAATAATAATAATAATAATAATAATAATAATAATAATAATAATAATACATTAATTTTGGTATCAGTATACGAAATAATAAGTTAACTAAAACTAACTAACACAAAAATCAGAAAATGAAATATGAACATAATGCCATACTAAAAAACATTTTAGCTATTATTATAGTTAACTAAAACAACACTAATATATATATACTTACAAACACTCCTTTCATCTCATTAAAGACCACACCCTTAAACACAAGGGGTAAACTCCGATCATTAACATCTTTATGTTCCAGTCTCCACCCCTCTTGATGAAAATCAAGCTCTCTTAGGTTTGGATAGAACACACAATCCAGATATACAGATAGAAGATTCCGGAAATCTTTTGAATTTTGAGATGAAAATGGAAATACCGTCCAATCAGTACCTGTGTGAAATATAAATTTGAAATGTATTTAGTACATGTACATACACAACTCTACATTACACTATTGTTGTGCAGAGTAGCATACATATATATTAGTGTTGTTTTAGTTAACTATAATTATAACTAATAGTTAATTAACTAAAAACCCTTTTAGTTTTAGTTAGTTACAGTTTAGTTAACTAAAAGTCACAATACTTTATTAAAAGAGGTTTTAGTTATAGTTATTACAATAGACTTGTAATTTAGTTATAGTTTAGTTAACTAAAAGTCACAATGCCTTACTAAAAGAGGTTTTAGTTATAGTTATTACAATAGACTTGTAATTTAGTTATAATTTAGTAACTAACACACATACTGCATAGCACTTTAAAAGCCTGTAAAAGGCTTCCAAAAATTTTGAGTTGAAGACTCGTGGTTAGTGAATATATGATGCTGAAGCCAAAATTTCACAGGCTTTTTATTATCAATAGTTAGTGTCAACATTGTGGGTTTGTATTATTTAATGATATTCATAGCAGCTATCACATGGTTATTGTATTGACAGGAAGCAACTCATTATGAATACAATTAAATTGTGTAATTATTAAACCCACAATAGTGTCACTAATAGCTGACTATAAAAGGAGCTGATAATTACCTAACAGCTGATGTTTAGATTAGCTCTAATTTCAATTAATAGTTTACGACAAAATTTTTGATTGCCTATTCAGTGAGGTCACTGCATTAGGCAAATAAATTACATTTCAATTTGATAATGTGAGTGTGTATAGTTTATATGCTTATTATGAAAGTGTCAAATTTTATGCATGTTTCAAATTTAAATAGAGGTGTGGGTAGACTAGTATCAGTATCAATACTTAGACATTACTCAATACCAGAAATTTCAGACATAGTATCGAGTACTTTGGTAACATATTCCCTATCACTAAAATACAATGATGGGTGATTGAGTGATATGAAACAAGTGTATATAGAGAAAAAAACATCCCTATGATTGCTTTACAAATTTAAGTGAAGATATGACTGCTTTGTGGTGTGCAGAATTCAGTAATCATGGCTGACTTTATCAAGCATGAAAGACAACAGCTTATTATAGTTATTATTTTGATTATCTACTCTCCTGACCTTTCAAAGGACCTTGTAGAACTTTAGGAATATATTTCAGGCAGAATAGCTAGCTATTAGTTCCAGTTTCTACGTAAGCTCAACAGCTTTCTTTCTGCTGGTGTGTAGAGCTTGATCGCGCGTTCGTTTACGCGCCACGCCCATTAATTGACCGAGCCCCCGGGAATGACGCAACTTCCTTAACTACGTATACAACGCATAGTCGCGCAAGTGACACAAACATATAATTATAATAATATATATATATAATTATACATTAAACCCCGTGGAAAGCAATTATAGGGATGGCCCTACGGGCCATAAAAATGTTTTTATTGATACGAGTAAATAAAGTTAAGAAGGGTTCTGTATCATCCAAAAACAGCCTAGCAAGAACCCTGGATCTCAATACTACATTGCAAGCAGACATAACCTACTAATGCTTGGAACGGAGAATCAGCACACTCACAAACTCCTATGCGTTTCACATTGACAGGAAGTGATTTGCTATGAATATAATTAAAATGTTTAATTATTTAAACCCACAATAGTGTGACCAGCAGTTGACTACAAAAGGAGCTGGAGATAACAGATCCTTTAAGCCCATCATTATATATAAGTGCAGACAAAAAATTTTTGAGTGCCTTACTAGGCATAAACGTAAACTTACTCTAAGAGATAGTATGTTGTACCCCGTCACCATACTATAGTGACGGGTGATACCTATTTTGAGTATTAATTTCAATTAATTTTAACAGACTTGGAAACGCGAAGAACAAGTAAGATTCCCTAGTTTCACTGCTCTCCTCCAGTTCAAAGTGAAACAAACTAACACTCCTCTTTCTCATTTCTACACATGAACTAACATGAATACCACATGTTCATATTCTGCACTTGTGTAACTGGTATTACTTTCGTATCGGGCCAAAAGAGTGTTGATACTTGTAGCAGGAATATTACATTGTAGACTCAGTATCACCCAGTCTTACATAACACTTACACCAACCACAGAATTCAAAATTAATGAAGTCCACAGAAAGATGAACACTCCTTTCTAGGAATCAACATGCCAAGAGCAGTACCTTGCGACCAAAGTCAGTGGTTTTGGTTCTGCTCTCAGGATGTTGTTTCCTGGAAGGAGATTGTTCGTCTCTCTGTGGACTTCATCAGTTTATAAATACCTTTGGGACAGTGTTCTCGCCAGGAGTTTCATATTTGGTGGTGCCACCCACGCTTTTAAATAAATAATGAATATATAAGCATGATGTATCTGTTTATTTGATTGTTTAAACAATGTGGTTTGTAGGTTGGGTAATAATATCATGTGGTTTCATGGTCATTAAGTATAACAATGCTTGGTGGTGCAAAATTAAAATTTGAACCTGGTGCAGACAGTAATATTGGTGGTGCAATACCACCACAAAAAGGCCTAACCAGAACACTGCTTTGGGATGATCATAACTTCATCTATTTACAAAATTCATTATTGAATGAGAACATCCTCCTAACAATATCTATACATACACATACAATAATTATTATACTAATATCATGAATATAGTCCTGTAACCAGCTGCTTTTAACAAGTAAGGTTGCAAATTTAACAGGAAGTGACTTGTTATGAATATAATTAAATTGAGTTGTTATAAACCCACAATAGGGTCACTAACAGTTGACTATAAAGGGCATGGTAGTTACCTAAGTCAACACCATCATCTTTATAGTTCAGTTCTGTTTAGTACAATTTTTGAGTGCCTAATATAGTGTATTTGCTAAATTAGGCTTATAAGTGATAATAATAATAATAATAATGATGATGATGATGGTGTGTGGAACTGAGTAGTTTGGGAATCTGTATTGAATACGATACCAATATTTGTGTGCATAATGCATGTGTTCACATTAGCATAAAATTTTATATAAATTCTTTAAAAATGTTTAAGTAGTATTAAAATTTATCTGTTAAATGGGTGTGTCAGATAAAAATAGAGGCGTGGTAGACTAGTAGCAGTAGCTTGGACATTACTCAATACCAGAAATTTCAGACATGGTATTGAAGTATCGAGTATCTCGGTATTGAGTCACTCATGAATAATATTTATGATTTGTTAAAATGTAGTATCATTACTAGCTGTTATGATCTAAAGAGAAGTTTGAAGGGTGATACCAAAACATGTACATGTAATACGGCTACTCAAACTTTTATAGTGTATCATATGTAACAGTGGATGATACCACCACAAAGACCAAGTCACTTGTTAAATGCTAGCATCATATCTGATCTTATGTGCAATAGTGTTGTTTTAGTATGACAAAAATGACAAATTTTAGTTATAGTTATAGTATGTCTAGTTTATCACAGTTTTATTTATAGTTATAGTTAATTAACTAAAACAAATTTAGGCTTACTAAAAGGGTTTTAGTTTTAGTTAAATAACTAAAAGTGCCCATTACTGGCCATTTTTCATTTTAGTTAGTTATTTCAAAAAGATAAGAATACTAGCGTGGTACATTTAGTTAACAAACAAAATTTTATCTACCATAATATATACTGCACATGTCTACAATACGCATTAATTGTGATGTCATAAACTTGTAAACGTAAATTGTAATTAGCGATGAGAGCTGTTATTGAAATATTATTGATACTACTGAGATTTCTATTATATCAAATTGTATCAATATCACTTTTTAAAAGCAGTAATTCAATATGATAACCACACCCAGTTACACCTACACCACACCCAGTTATGCCTACACCACACCCATATTTCATTTTAATATGTAATCTTGGTTTTTTGATTTAATCATCTTAGTCAATTCATTCATGACTCTGCCAGGCTATCGAGTGTTCTTTCAAGTGCCTAGCACTGTAACCATGTACCAGTCATGTGAGCAAAAACATGTTCAGTAAAGAGTTAATTAGTATATCGATATCACCACCAAATTTGCTCAACAATGGTTACTATGTGCACCATTGGGAATACATTTTGAGCCAATTAACAAACTGTTAGTGATAATATAATCATAGAGTGGCCCAAAGAGAGAACTGTGCAGTGCTAAATATGAAGCTCTTTGGGCCACCATCGTATCAATTCAAAATTTTGGGTATCCAAGAGTGATATCTGTTCTGATGAACAGCCCTACCAAGTTGACATAAATAAGCCCAATTGAAGAGGCTATCAAAAATTTTTGATAATGTGTATTATCTCAAGCGAAATATTCATGCAATTTAGTTTGTTGAAGAAATTTCCTTTTATACTCAGCTGTTGGTGACACTATTGTGGGTTTAATAATTACACAGATTAATAACATTCATAAAGAGTCACTTCCTGTTGTTGTACGATCTCACCTGGCCCTACAACTTAAAGTTGACATAGACTGTAGACAGACTGGTTTTTAAAACAGGTTATAGTATGTTTAATACATGAATAAAAAAAACATTTCAAAATAATGAGAGAACATTCTAGAACATTGAATGTACTAAATCAGTATTATACTATCACATACAAATGTAAAGGGAATTCACACATTACTATGATTACATTACAAAGTAGGGCTATAGTACTACTTATAAATATCAGGGTTATCATAGTTTGCTTATCAGTAAACAAATTCTAAGGGGAGGAGGAGGGCAAAGCTCAAGCAAGGGGGTCCCCGGGGGTCTCCCCACCAAATGAAACCCAGAGTGGTATTATTGTCCACCACTAACACTCAATTACCCATCCACATGTAATTAGGTTCCAGTAAATTATGCTGGCATAATTTGGAGCACAATAGGTTAAACCATTATGCTGGCATAATTGGAGCATAATAGGGTTAAATTTTGGATTTGATCACATGACTGAGCACATGTTGTAGCTGAATCAGTTCCAATGGAAGTCATGCAGTACTTCTAATCCTGAGATTGAGAATAGCATAGGGTCCAGTAGCAATCATGCTTCAGTATAATAACCGTTGAATATTATTTTTGTTTAAAAATTTACAAACATTTTGGGACATAATGGGTAGGATTCGGTAGCACAATACGGTTAAATTATGAGCAATGCTCAAAAGCATATTGGGTAAAAAATGAAGCATAATTTACTGGAGCCTACATGTAATTACATGTCATACAGTACGTATAGTTATCAATACTAAGCCCATTTTGAAGGCTCTCAAAAATTATATTCAAAGGTTTTTTCAAAACTGCCTTAACAGTGATTATCAATCCTCAGTTACGACTTCCTTTTATAGTCAACTGTTCCTGACACTATTGTGGGTTTAGTAATTACACATTTTAATGATATTCATAACAAATCACTTCTACTGCCAAACATCTTTACGGCTTTACAACATATAACTACTACATCAAATAAGATCGTTACTTCTTATAAAATAATGTCCCAAACTATGGTTTATAATATAAATTCACCCCTGAAATGAGAACATCCCTGTATTGAAACTGTCCCAAACTATGGTTTATAATATAAATTCACCCCTGAAATGAGGACATCCTGTAATCAGGACACTTTTATTTGTCCCAAGGGTGTCCGGAACAGAGAGGTTTCACTGTATTTATATAGTCTCATATGATATAAGGAGTATGTTAGGTTTATGTACTAGTGTTGTTTTAGTATGAAAATAATGACCATTTTAGTTATACATGTAGTTATAGTATGTACAGCTTGTTTAGTTATAGTTAATTAACTAAAATAATATTAGGCTTACTAAAAGTGTTTTAGTTTTAGTTAACTAACTAAAAGTTCCCATTTTAGTTATTACACTAGACTTGTAATTTAGATATAGTTTAGTTAACAAAAAGTCACAATACCTTACTAAAAGGGGTTTTAGTTATAGTTATTACAATAGACTTGTAATTTAGATATAGTTTAGTTAACAAAAAGTCACAATACCTTACTAAAAGGGTTTTTAACTATTTTTAACAGAGATTAGTCACATAGTAAAAGGAAAAGGTTAGGCTATGAATATAATTATAAATAATCATCAGTAAACCCACAATAGTGTTACCAGGTGGTGAGTATAAAAGGTTAAATTTTGTCAGTATATTCATGATGTCCACAAATCCTCCCAAAAATTTTTGATAGCCTTTTGAAATGGGCTAAGATAAATGTAGTAATTTATTATTTTGAAATGTACAATTTTTATGGCCTGTAGGGGCCATCCCTACCTATAATTGCTTTCCATGGGGTTTAATGTATATATATATATATATATATATAATATTTCTCACATACACGACGAGTATGTGTTGTATGTACATGTAGTTAAAGGAAGTTGAGTCATTCTGGGGAATAAGGGTTTGGTTAATTAATGGTGTGGTGTGTAACAGAATGCACAGTCGAGCTCTACAGACTCAACAAATGTCCCACAAACCATGCTTCATAATATAAATTCACCCCTGAAATGAGGACACCCTTGTATCAAGGGCACTTATAAATGTCCCAAACGGTGCTTTATAATATAAGTTCACACCTGAAATGAGGGACACCCCTCTCATTTGCCCCAAGGATTCCACTTACAAGACATATCATAGTGTTAAGCCTATAGTGAAGGCTCTCAAAAATTCTTATGAAAAGAAAGCTAACATCATGTATTGAATACTCTCATTACCAAACATTAGTAGTGATTTGACAATTACAACTTCCTTTTATTCTCAGCTGTTAGTGATACTATTGTGGGTTTAATAATTACATAGTTTAATTGTATTCATGACAAATCACTTCCTGTGTATATATAATACAAAACTAACTGTCCCCTGATCCAAATGGAAGGGAACATAGTTTGTAGTAGGAACCGCCAACATTGTGACATGTCTTCAATCCTGTAAGGGAGCTTCCAATTCCAGGTTTTTAATACGGGTTCAAAATTATGCAGTAATCCAGCCATGTTTATGCATTAGTCAATGTTGTAGTAATTAATAAGCAGTGTTCTGCCCACACTGGTCGAGAATAACCACCTCTCAGATAAGACCTATATAGGCTACTGAGATAGTATTAAATGATAAACAGTACTAAATGCAAGTTAGAATCCGACCACCACTCTAAATACATATCCTGGGCAGTCAATTGTACTTGTAAGTAATTCCCAATCCCTCTGTCGATAATATAAATTTTTATCAAGTTAAGCCTTGTAGGAGGCTTCCAAAAATTTCCTAAGAAGAAGTTTCATCATACTATTAAAGTTGTCATTGGTGCATTCACTCCTTTTATACTCACCTGTTAGTGACACTATTATGGGTTTAATAATTACATAGTTTAATGATATTCATAAACCACAAACTATATATATAACTACATTTAAAAATGAAAATTGTCTTTCCCTTTTACTATATATAAATTGTGATAAACTACACATACTGTAACTATAAATAAAAGTGAGTAATTATATATTTTCATCAGTTTCTGATAATTTTTGAATCACGAGGCAAATTGGCTCAACAATAGTTAGTGTGTGTGCCATTGGGAATACATCTTGAGCCAATTAACGAAGAGTTAATGCTGTTAGTGACAATATAAGCATAATTAAATGCACCACTGGCCCAAAGAGAGGACTGTACAGTGCCAAATAAGAAGCTCTTTGGGCCAATGGTGTGCCATATGAGCTTATCAAAAACACTGATTTTCATAAATACTACAGACAATACTACATGTACATTGTACCCAAAATCTGAAGTGTATATACATACATAATTATACAGATGCACATTATCAGGTATGAGTATTGTATTCGATTCCATAAAGACTCATTCCCAAACTAATTGGTATCACTTTATGAACTTTTGGTATCCCATAGTGGTAGGTGATTTCATACATGAAGTACTCAATTCTTTGATTCAAGCGCCAATGTACTTAATCAAGACTGGTTCCAAAATTGTCACACCCCTATGGTCTAATAAACACCTATTTTTGTGAGGCAGTAAATTTTATCAACACTTCAATGTAGTATCGTGTAAAAGATCAGTAAATTATAACTAACAAGAATACATGCTTATGAGCAGTTTATAAGAGCTATTTAAGCTCTCCAATATAAGATATACACAGATATTGGTATTTGGTACAGCCCACTTTCTTAGTAGGCTCTCAAAAATTATTATTTTTTAGCCAGTTATAATCTGGCCTGATGATAATCCATGTATGCTAAATGTCAACTGTACCTTTTATAGTCAACTGTTGGTGACAATATTGTGGGTTTAATAATTACACATTTTAATTATATTCATGATTAGTTATTTCCTGTTTTTCTATACATATCGTTTGTAAGGAATCATTATAATATTAGTATGGTGTGGTATGGTATGGTATGGTATGGTATGGTATGGTATGGTATGGTATGGTATGCTATGGTACATGTATGCTATGCTATGGTATGGCATGGCATAACAATTGTAAGGAGGTGTGTTTATATCAGGTGGTTCAATCATGACATTATTAACCATTGCCTACATAATTGGAGCTGCCTACATAATTGGAGTGGAGGTTATATTTCATACACATGATTGAAACCACAAAACGTAGTTCCTTATACAAGGTCTTGTGTATTCTTGGAGTGTACGTTGTACCATACACACTATATAAATAATGGATATATTTATATATAATATCATATAATGACAAGTCTGCAGTTAGGTGTGGTGTGTGGAAGTAGCGAACGTTTCTAATTTGTCAATTCACCAAAATTTCTCTTTCACTACAGCCTTTAATAAAGTGACTACCTTCAATGTATGATATAATGTAACATTACATTACATTCATTATACATACATGAGGAGTGACTACCTACAATGTATGATATAATGTAACATTACATTACATTCATTATACATACATGAGGAGTGACTACCTACAATGTATGATGTAATGTAACATTACATTCACTATACATACATGAGGAGTGACTACCTACAATGTATGATGTAATGTAACATTACATTCACTATACATACATGAGGAGTGACTACCTTCAATGTATGATGTAATGTAACATTACATACATTCATTATGCATACATGAGGAGTGACTACCTACAATGTATGATGTAATGTAACATTACATTCACTATACATACGTGAGGAGTGACTACCTACAATGTATGATGTAATGTAACATTATATTCATTATACATGTACATACACAAGGAGTGACTACCTACAATGTATGATGTGATGTAACATTACATTCATTATACATACATGAGGAGTGACTACCTTCAATGTATGATGTAATGTAACATTACATTACATTCATTATGCATACATGAGGAGTGACTACCTACAATGTATGATGTAATGTAACATTATATTCATTATACATACACGAGTGACTACCTACAATGTATGATATAATGTAACATTACATTACATTCATTATACATACATGAGGAGTGACTACCTACAATGTATGATGTAATGTAACATTACATTACATTCATTATACATACATGAGGAGTGACTACCTACAATGTATGATGTAATGTAACATTACATTACATTCATTATACATACATGAGGAGTGACTACCTACAATGTATGATGTAATGTAACATTACATTCACTATACATACATGAGGAGTGACTACCTACAATGTATGATGTAATGTAACATTACATTACATTCATTATACATACATGAGGAGTGACTACCTACAATGTATGATGTAATGTAACATTACATTCACTATACATACATGAGGAGTGACTACCTACAATGTATGATGTAATGTAACATTACATTACATTCATTATGCATACATGAGGAGTGACTACCTACAATGTATGATGTAATGTAACATTACATTCACTATACATACATGAGGAGTGACTACCTTCAATGTATGATGTAATGTAACAATACATTCATTATGCATACACGAGGAGTGACTACCTACAATGTATGATGTAATGTAACATTACATTCATTATACATACATGAGGAGTGACTACCTACAATGTGTGATGTAATGTAACATTACATTCATTATACATACATGAGGAGTGACTACCTACAATGTATGATGTAATGTAACATTACATTACATTCATTATACATACATGAGGAGTGACTACCTACAATGTATGATGTAATGTAACATTACATTCACTATACATACATGAGGAGTGACTACCTACAATGTATGATGTAATGTAACATTACATTACATTCATTATGCATACATGAGGAGTGACTACCTACAATGTATGATGTAATGTAACATTACATTCACTATACATACATGAGGAGTGACTACCTTCAATGTATGATGTAATGTAACATTACATTACATTCATTATACATACATGAGGAGTGACTACCTACAATGTATGATATAATGTAACATTACATTACATTCATTATACATACATGAGGAGTGACTACCTACAATGTATGATGTAATGTAACATTACATTCACTATACATACATGAGGAGTGACTACCTACAATGTATGATGTAATGTAACATTACATTCACTATGCATACACGAGGAGTGACTACCTTCAATGTATGATGTGATGTAACATTACATTACATTCATTATGCATACATGAGGAGTGACTACCTACAATGTATGATGTAATGTAACATTACATTCACTATACATACATGAGGAGTGACTACCTTCAATGTATGATGTGATGTAATATTACATTACATTCATTATGCATACATGAGGAGTGACTACCTACAATGTATGATGTAATGTAACATTACATTCACTATACATACATGAGGAGTGACTACCTTCAATGTATGATGTAATGTAACATTACATTACATTCATTATGCATACATGAGGAGTGACTACCTACAATGTATGATGTAATGTAACATTACATTCACTATACATACATGAGGAGTGACTACCTACAATGTATGATGTAATGTAACATTACATTCATTATACATGTACATACACGAGGAGTGACTACCTACAATGTATGATGTGATGTAACATTACATTCATTATACATACATGAGGAGTGACTACCTTCAATGTATGATGTAATGTAACATTACATTACATTCATTATGCATACATGAGGAGTGACTACCTACAATGTATGATGTGATGTAACATTACATTCATTATACATACACGAGTGACTACCTACAATGTATGATGTAATGTAACATTATATTCATTATACATACACGAGTGACTACCTACAATGTATGATGTAATGTAACATTACATTCATTATGCATACATGAGGAGTGACTACCTTCAATGTATGATGTGATGTAACATTACATTACATTCATTATACATACATGAGGAGTGACTACCTACAATGTATGATGTAATGTAACATTACATTCATTATACATACATGAGGAGTGACTACCTACAATGTATGATGTAATGTAACATTACATTCATTATACATACACGAGTGACTACCTACAATGTATGATGTAATGTAACATTACATTCATTATACATACATGAGGAGTGACTACCTACAATGTATGATGTGATGTAACATTACATTCATTATACATACACGAGTGACTACCTACAATGTATGATGTGATGTAACATTACATTCATTAAGTATTGTATACATGGTGAAGCTAGGCTATGAATATCATTATAATTGAACCCACAAGAGTCTCACTAGGTGGTGATTATAAAAGGTATGAAAATGTTTGCAGACTATATGCAGCAAAATGGAGTGTTGTGTCTCCTTAATTTAGACAATTTTTGAAAGCCTTATATAAATAGGCTTACAATTATCACATGAGTGTCACATGATGAATGACCATGTGATAATCACATGAGTGTCACATGATGATAGGCTAATAGGTTAAAAATAAGTAATTTCAGTTAGTTATATATAGTTTTAGTTAACTAAGTCACAATGTCTTAACTAACAGTTATAGTTATTACAATAGACTTGTAAGGTCCCTAAGGGATTTTAGTTATAGTTAACTAATACACAGCACTAAAAAATGTTGGGTATCATCCACCACTAAATATGTATTATCCATCCACCTACCAGTATTAGTATTAGTAGATATAAAATGTTTAAGATATAATCACTCACCCACTACTAGAATCAAGTATATATATAATTTGGGATATTGTATTTTATAACTGATAAAAGCCTGCACACACCACGGCCCAGGCTCCCAAAAATTTTGAAATTCATTATTCATATCTCATGATGACACACTTTAATGATCACTTAACCTCAAAACCTTTTATAATCAGCTGATAGTGACACTATTGTGGGTTTACAAAAATACACTCTATAATTATATTCATGGACTAGTATGAATAACAGTACTTTGATACTACAAACCAGAGCTTTTGATAAGCCTCATATGACACACCCACATTGGCTTCTTATTTAGCACTGCACAGTTAGCCCAATTAAATTTTCTATTGTCACTAACAGTTTGTTAATTGGTTCAAGATGTATTTCCAATGGCGCACACGCTAACTGAAAAACCTTTAAGCCAATTTGGCACAGCGCAGTTAGGAACTTCAAAATAGATTTACGTATCTAAGTCGAAGCTAGTGATGATGCTGCTTCCACTGCTACCCTTGTTAGCAAGTCTCACCAATTTACAATTTTGTCTTCTCTCTAAATATAAGTTCTGCTAATATACATATGTAAAGGGATTTACATGTACAAACTGACAAACCAGGCATACTATAACCATAGATAATTAACTAACATCAGTTACTAACATCAGTTCATACAAGCGCCGTATTTTTTCTACCAGTTGGCGTAGTTTTAGTTTCTTTGAGCCATCGAGAGACAAGAAATTTTTCAGGACTTCCTGGATGACCTTTGTTGTAGTAGTGTCACTCTCAAGTTCGTCTAACTCAAACAACTGCTGAAGACGTTCGGTAAGATCCATGTTCTCTTAAACACGAGTAGTCACGTTGCCGGTTATATTCACGATTATTAATTCGTGACGTTTCAGTAATTCAACACGTATTGTATCATTCGTTTGATTAGATTTTCCTATCCCGGTTGCGTAGTATTAATTATCTATGCTATAACTAAAAGTAGTCATTTCAAAAACAACACTATTACGTACACATCATCAAATATCAGCATCAAATATCAGTATCATCTTGATGCCATCGAAACCGATTCCCAAATGGAAATTACATACTATCATTAATTCATTATTATTATTATTATTACAAGCCTAATTTTAGTGAATTCACTGTATTAGGCACTCAAAAATTACAGGAAATTCCAAGACATTTGAAACCATTTGAAACGATTTGATCACTTGCTGGAGCTAAAGTCCTTTTATAGTGAGCTGTTAGTGACACTATTGTGGGTTTAATAACTACACAGTTTAATGATATTCATAACAAGTCTCTTCCTGTTATTTACAATGAACAGGACAGGTTTGAGGCTGGTTTTAAAAAAGGTCAGAGGATGATTTTTAATAAAACAGGGTCTGATATTATAATATAATAATGTGTAATACACTACCAATAGATATCTTCAGGTCTAGTATCATAAATACTGATGTCAATTATATGCAATCATGGACGCTGAAATCAGTTATTTAGCAAATATAACTCTTACACTGAGTGACTGTTATTCTGCCATTTGGTGCAGGAATCTAACAAAATTTGCATGCCCATTGTATCTAGACAGGTTTTCATTTAGAAATTTCGTTGAAGAAGGTGAAATCGGAATTTGAAAGACTTTGGCAACATACAGGAATATTGTAGTGGCAAACAAATATCCATGCCCCCCCTAAATGAAAACCTGCTCGCTTAAGTAATTATTGCTCTTTGTGGATACCTAATTAAGTTAATAAAATAGGCTGAATAATGAATATTTAATGTTAGTGTTTGACAAAATATTATTTTCCAAATGACTGATTTTCACATTCACAATCACATGTACATAATTATTATGGCTCATAGGGCCATCCCAATGATTGCTTTCCATGGGGTTTAATGTATATATATATATTTTTTTTTTCTTGTGTCTACTTGCGTTGTATACGTAGTTAAGGAAGTTGCGTCATTCCTGGGGGTTCGGTCAATTGAAGGGCGTGGCGCTAAAAGAACGCGCGCTCGAGCTTGCTAAGTAGCTTATGTAGAAACTGAAACTAATAGCAAGCTATTCTGCCTGAAATATATTCCTAAAGTTCTACAAGGTCCTTTAAAAGGTAAGGAGAGTAGATAATCAAAATAAAATAACTATAATAGGCTGTTGTGTTTCAGGCATGATAAAGTCAGCCATGCGGATTACTGAATGCTGGACACCACAAAGCAATCATAGGGATACTTTTTCTCTATATACACTTGTTATATAATTATTTATATACATGTACTCTATTTAAGTGAAACTTACGATGGTGAAGTATTATTCAAATTGTCAGTACATTTTATTGTTTGTGTAATGGTACGGTCTCACCACGTAAGGGAATATTATTGACAGAGTTAAAGAGAGTTTAGAACTGTATTCAACCACATAACTAAGAATTACACAACTTACATAGAATACAGCAAACAGAAGAACAACTAGCAAAAGTAAGGCACTGTCTAACAAAGAGGTATAAGGTACAAATGATAAAATGCAGTTAACATGAGTCCAATGATGAGGTCTATAATTTGGCCTCATTACACTTGACTTTATTATACATCATGGGTAAGTACACTACCCTTATTATGCCAAAATAAATAATAAATATTGTAATTATTATTATAAGCCTAATTCATAATTAGGCACTCAAAAATTTTTATTTCATTGAGGACAAACCTCACTCCACAAGGCAGCTGCTAAGGACCTGGAGTAAACACATGAGCCTTTATAGTCAGCTGTTGGTGACACTATTGTGGGTTTAGTTTAATCATATTCATAACAAGACTTCCTGTCAATCCAAAGTAAATTGTTACTTCACTGTATATAGGAACTCTTGGATGTTTCTATTATATTTCTAATTAAAAGTGAATACATTTTCATTATATTCTAATGTTACAACTAGTGTTGTATTAGTTAACTATAACTAAAACTTCTTTTAGTAAAGCATTGTGACTTTTAATTAACTAAACTATAACAAGTCTATTGTAATAATTATAACTAACTAAAATGAAAATTGACCAATAATGGGCATTTTTAGTTAGTTAACTAAAAATAAAACCCTTTTAGTAAGCCTACTAATGCTTTAGTTAATTAACTATAACTATAGGAAGTAACTCAATTCTTTATTGACAATAAGATCATGTGACAGACACATCATGTGACAAATCGAATAATAGGAAGTGACTCAATTCTTTATTGACAATAAGATCATGTGACAGACACATCATGTGACAAATCGAATATACAAAGAGGTATATATAAGGTACAAATGATAACATCTAGTTAACACATGAGTACATTTATGAGGTCTACAAGGTAAGTTAACACTTAGAGTCTTTTGATAAGCCTCATATGACACACACCATTGGCTTCTTATTTGGCACTGAATTATTATATTGTCACTAACAGCATTAGTTGTTTGTTAATTGCTCAAGATGTATTTCCAATGGCACACACACAAACTGACAAACCATTATTAAGGCATACTATAACTAACTAAAAGTAGTCATTTCAAAAACAACATTATTATGTGTACACATCATCAAATATCAGCACCAAATATCAGTATCATCTTGATGCCATCAATACTGATTCCCAAATGGAAATTATATACTGTTATCATAATATTATTACAAGCCTAATTTCAGTGAATTCACTGTATTAGGCACTCAAAAATTGTAGACAATATTTAAAAAAGAGACGTTGACTTTTGTAGAGCTAAAGTCCTTTTATAGTCAGCTGTTAGTGACACTATTGTGGGTTTAATAACTACACAGTTTAATGATATTCATAACAAGTCTCTTCCTGTTATTTACAATGAACAGGACAAGTTGGAGGCTGGTTTTAAAATGGGTCAGAGGATGATTTTTAATAAAACAGGGTCTGATATTATAATATAATAATGTGTAATACACTACCAATAGATATCTTCAAGTCAAGTATCATAAATTTGATGCCAATTATATGCAATCATGGACGCTGAAATCAGTTATTTAGCAAATATAACTCTTACACTGAGTGACCGTTATTCTGCCATTTGGTGCAGGAATTTAATGTATCTAGACAGGTTTTCATTTAGAAAGTTCGTCGAAGAGGGTGAAATGGGAATTTGAAAGACTTTGGCAACATACAGGATTATTGTAGTGTGTACATTGGGAAACAAATTACAAGGGGGTAGGGTGGCAAATATCCACGCTCCCCCTACATGATAATCTGCTTGCTTAAGTAATTATTGCTCGTCATGAATACCTACATGTAATTAAGTTAATAAAATAGGCTAAATAATGAACATTTTAATGTTAGTGTTTGTCAAAATATTATTTTTCAAATGACCAATTTTTACATTCACAATCACATGTACATAATTATTATATAATTATTTTATATACTCTATTTAAGTGAAACTTACGATGGTGAAGTATTATTCAAATTGTCAGTACATTTTATTTCATTGTTTGTGTAATGGTGCGGTCTCACCACGTTAGGGAATATTATTGACAGAGTTAAAGAGAGTTTAAAACTGTATTCAACCACATAACTAAGAATTACACAACTTAAATAGAATACAGCAAACAAAAGAACAACTAACAAAGGTAAGGCACTGTCTAACAAAGAGGTATAAGGTACAAATGATAACATCTAGTTAACACTTAAGAGTACAATGGATGAGGTCTATATAATTTGGCCTCATTACACTTGACTATTATACATCATGGGTTAGTATATATAGCATGACTATAAACACCATAATACTATCCCCTATTATGCCAAAATAAATAATAAATATTGTAATTATTATTATAAGCCTAATTCACAATTAGGCACTCAAAAATTTTTATTAGATTGAGGAAAAACTGCTCTCCATATAGCTGCTAAGGACTTCAAGTGAACACCATGAGCCTTTATAGTCAGCTGTTGGTGACACTATTGTGGGTTTAATTTAATCATATTCATAACAAGACTTCCTGCCAATCCAATTTTGTTAATTCGCTGTATACAGCCACTGTTGGCTGTTTCTATTATATTTCTAATTAAAAGTGAATACATTTTCATTATATTCTAATGTTAAAACTAGTCTTGTATTAGTTAACTATAACTAAAACCTCTTTTAGTAAGGTATTGTGACTTTTAATTAACTAAACTATAACTAAATTATGTCTATTGTAATAACTATAACTAACTAAAATGAAAATTGACCAATAATGGGCATTTTTAGTTAGTTAACTAAAACTAAAACCCTTTTGGTAAGCCTAATAATGCTTTAGTTAATTAACTATAACTATAACTAAAAGTTTGATAAACTAGTCATACTATAACTATAACTAAAAGAAGTCATTATTGTCAAACAGAAACAACACTAGTTAAAACACTGGTACCAGTTAGGTTAATGGTACCAATATAATGAATGCAATTGAGGTGCAGAACCCTCGTCACGAGTGTGAAGTGTGATTGTAAAGAATTATTTAGAGGTAATAAAACTTAGTGGATGTTTAAAGGTCTTTGTAACAGGCTGAAATCATGTGACAGACACATCATGTGACAAACTATGTCATGAATTATAGGAAGTAACTCAATTCTTTATTGACAATAAGATCATGTGACAGACACATCATGTGACAAATCGAATTATAGGAAGTGACTCGATTCTTTATTGACAATAAGATCATGTGACAGACACATCATGTGACAAATTGAATTATAGGAAGTAACTCAATTCTTAATTTTTATTGGCAATAAGACTTGACAATTAATTAACTCTTTCACAACTACACAAGTGTTTTTATGGCCTGCAGGGCCATCCCTATAATTGCTTTCCACAGGGTTGAATTTATATATATAGACAGACATGTATACATGTTTGTGTCACTTATGCGAGTAAGCGTTGTATACGTAGTTAACGAAGTTGTACTATTCCAGGGGGTTCGGTCAATTAATGGGCTGAATAATGAATATTTAATGTTAGTGTTTGTCAAAATATTATTTTCCAAATGACCAATTTTCACATTCACAATCACATGTACATAATTATTATATAATTATTTATATACTCTATTTAAGTGAAACTTTTACGATGGTGAATTATTATCAAATTGTCAGTACATTTTATTGTTTGTGTAGTGGTACGGTCTCACCACATAAGGGAATATTATTGACAGAGTTAGAGAGAGTTTAGAACTGTATTCAACCACATAACTAAGAATTACACAACTTACATAGAATACAGCAAACAGAAGAACAACTAGCAAAAGTAAGGCACTGTCTAACAAAGAGGTACAATGTATAAGGTACAAATGATAAAATGCAGTTAACACATATGAGTAGATTTATGAGGTCTACAAGGTAAGTTAACACTTAGAGTCTTTTGATAAGCCTCATATGACACACCCACAATTGGCTTCTTATTTGGCACTGCACAGTTAGCCTTATTATATTGTCACTAACAGCATTAACTCTTTGTTAATTGGTTCAAGATGTATTTCCAATGGCACACACACAAACTGACAAACCATTGTTAAGCCAAACCAGGCATACTATAACTATAACTAAAAGTAGTCATTTCAAAAACAACATTATTATGTACACATCATCATATATCAGCATCAAATATCAGTATCATCTTGATGCCATCGAAACCGATTCCCAAATGGAAATTACATACTATCATTAATTCATTATTATTATTATTATTATTATTATTATTACAAGCCTAATTTCAGTGAATTCACTGTATTAGGCACTCAAAAATTGTAGCAAAAATTATAGGAAATTGAACAACAGTTGCATACTTACTGGAGCTAAAGTCCTTTTATAGTCAGCTGTCAGTGACACTATTGTGGGTTTAATAACTACACAGTTTAATGATATTCATAACAAGTCTCTTCCTGTTATTTACACTGAACAGGTTTAAGTTTGAGGTTATTTTTAAAATGGGTCAGAGGATGATTTTTAATAAAACAGGGTCTGATATTATAATATAATAATGTGTAATACACTACCAATAGATATCTTCAAGTCAAGTATCATAAATACTGATGTCAATTATATGCAATCATGGACGCTGAAATCAGTTATTTAGCAAATATAACTCTTACACTAAGTGACTGTTATTCTGCCATTTGGTGCAGGAATTTAATGTATCTAGACAGGTTTTCATTTAGAAAGTTCGTCGAAGAGGGTGAAATGGGAATTTGAAAGACTTTGGCAACATACAGGAATATTGTAGTGTGTACATTGGGAAACAAATTCCAAGGGGGTAGGGTGGCAAATATCCACGCTCCCCCTACATGATAATCTGCTTGCTTAAGTAATTATTGCTCATCATGGATACCTACATGTAATTAAGTTAATAAAATAGGCTAAATAATGAACATTTAAATGTTAGTGTTTGTCAAAATATTATTTTCCAAATGACCAATTTTCACATTCACAATCACATGTACATAATTATTATATAATTATTTATATACTCTATTTAAGTGAAACTTACGATGGTGAAGTATTATTCAAATTGTCAGTACATTTTATTTCATTGTTTGTGTAGTGGTACGGTCTCACCATGTTAGGGAATATTATTGACAAAGTTAAAGAGAGTTTAGAACTGTATTCAACCACATAACTAAGAATTACACAACTTACATAGAATACAGCAAACAGAAGAACAACTAACAAAGGTAAGGCACTGTCTAACAAAGAGGTATGAGGTACAAATGATAAATGCAGTTAACACATGAGTACATTTAGAGTCCAATGATGAGGTCTATATAATTTGGCCTCATTACACTTGACTATTATACATCATGGGTTAGTATAGCATTACCATAATACTATCCCTTAATTATGCCAAAATAAATAATAAATAATAAATAATTATAAGCCTAATTCACAATTAGGCACTCAAAAATTTTTATTACAGTGAGGAATCAACGCCCTCCATAAAGCAGCTGCTAATACATGGGTAAACACATGAGCCTTTATAGTCAGCTGTTGGTGAAACTATTGTGGGTTTAGTTTAATCATATTCATAACAAGATTCTTCCTGTCAATCCAAAGTAAATTGTTATTTCACTGTATATAGGAACTCTTGGATGTTTCTATTATATTTCTAATTAAAAGTGAATACATTTTCATTATATTCTAATGTTACAACTAGTGTTGTATTAGTAAACTATAACTAAAACTTCTTTTAGTAAAGCATTGTGACTTTTATTTAACTAATTACAAGTCTATTGTAATAACTATAACTAAAACCTCTTTTAGTAAGGCATTATGACCTTTAGTTAACTAAACTATAACTAAACTATACAAGTCTATTGTAATAACTATAACTAAAACCTCTTTTAGTAAGGTATTGTGACTTTTAGTTAACTAAACTATAACTAAATTACAAGTCTATTGTAATAACTATAACTAAAACCTCTTTTAGTAAGGTATTGTGACTTTTAGTTAACTAAACTATAACTAAATTACAAGTCTATTGTAATAACTATAACTAAAACCTCTTTTAGTAAAGCATTGTGACTTTTAGTTAACTCATTACAAGTCTATTGTAATAACTATAACTAAAACCTCTTTTAGTAAGGCATTATGACTTTTAGTTAACTAAAACTAAAACCCTTTTGGTAAGCCTAATAATGTTTTAGTTATAACTATAACTAAAAGTAGTCATTATTGTCAAACTACTAGTTAAAACACTAGTACCAGTTAGGTTTAATGGTACCAATATAATGAATGCAATCGAGGTACAGAACCCTCGTCACAAGTGTGAAGTGTGATTGTAAAGAATTATTTTGAGGCAATAAAATTTAGTGGATGTTTAAAAGTCTTTGTACTAGGATGAGATCATGTGACAGACATATCATGTGACAGACACATCATGTGAAAATCATGTAATTAAATTTAGGAGTAACTCAATTCTTTATTGGCAATAAGATCATGTGACTGACATATCATGTGACGAATCATGTAATACATTATAGGACCTAACTCAATTCTTTATTGGCAATATGATCATGTGACAGACACATCATGTGACAAATTATGTAATTAATTATAGCCATTCTTTATTGGCAATAAGATCATGTGACAGACACATCATGTGACAAATCATGTAATGAATTATAGGAAGTAACTCAATTCTTTATTTGACAATTAATTAACTTTTTGACATCTACACAAGTGTTTTTATGGCCCACAGGGCCATCCCTATAATTGCTTTCCAATCTACATGTATATCTATATATACATGTTTGTGTCACTAATGCGAGTAAGCGTTGTATATGTAGTTAATGAAGTTGTATTATTCCAAGGGGCTTGGTCAATTAATGGGCGTGGCACATAACAGAACACATGCTATTGAGCTACAGACCAGCAGATAGAATATAAACTGCCACTAATATTAATACTGTTTGTAAACAGTATAAAGATGATGAAGGAAGCTTTAACAAGTAAATATAACAAGTTATTGAGTTTTAGACATGAGGAAGTCATCATTTTGAACCTTGAGAGAATATTCAATAACCGAGTTACTGTGCACTTAGACTACAGTTACACTTACTTTTTCAGGCCCCAGATTTCAAGTACACAGAAAGATTGAGACACTAGTACTTGGCTATGATTGATACATAGTCACCATAAAGCAATTATAGGGATACCTTTTTTGTCAATATAATTACTACTTTTAGATGCAGTTATAATATTAGTTATTAAGTAATAATTAACTAAAACAACCAAATCATTATTGACCAAGTTTACAGTAAGTTAGTTTGGTTGATTAGAATAACAGGAAGTCATTTGTTATGAATATGATTAAATTGTGTAATTATTAAACCCACAACAGTGTCACCAACAGCTGAGTATAAAAGGAAGCTGTTGAGCAGCTACACACACCCTACCCCAGCAGTATAACTTATTTTTTAATTTTTGAGAGCCTATCGAAAGAGGCTGAGAATCCTGAGATATCAAAACACTGAAAACAGGAAGTGGCTTGTTATAAACATAATTAAATTGTATAGTCACTAAACCCACAATAGTGTCCCTAACAGCTGGACTATAAAGGAAACAGTTGAGCAGCTACAGACACCCAGCTATATAAAGTATTATTAATTTTTGAGAGCCTACCGAAAGAGGCTGAATTATCAAAACAGGAAGTGGCTTGTTATAAACATAATTAAATTGTATAGTCACTAAACCCACAATAGTGTCCCTAACAGCTGGACTATAAAGGAAACAGTTGAGCAGCTACACAGACACCCAGCTATATAAAGTATTATTAATTTTTGAGAGCCTACCGAAAGAGGCTGAATTATCAAAACAGGAAGTGGGTTGTTATGAACATAATCAAACCCACAATAGTGTCACTAACAGCTGCACTATAAAAGGAATTGTTGATTCTCTCTGAAGTCAGAGAGTAGTACTGTAGTAGTGTTTGACATCATCTTTTTGACCAAATTTTTGAGAGCCTACTTTAAAAGGGGCTTAGTTACTCCATAATTGAGCAAATTGATCGGGTTAAGAAGAGAAATGAATATAGCACATCGCTCTTTTGAAATATCCCTAATTATTTTAATTTGAAATGTTGCTGTGTGTTGAAATGAGGACACCCCTTTACTTAAGGACACTTACAAATGTCCCAAACTGTGCTTTATACATGTAATACAAATTCACCCCTGAAATGAGGACACCCCTGTAATCAGGACACATATTTGTCCCAATGCTGTCCGCAATAGAGGGGTTCCACTATGGTACTGTAGTATAGCACCATATTAGTTATAGTGTGTATAGATACATAGTAACCAAGATACATGTATAGTATGTAAAGGTCAGTATGAACTTAGAAAAATGTTCATAACTTTAGTTTGGAATGACCAACAATCTTATTACCTGCACCATTTTCATATAATTATCCTTCCCATTCTTTTTTGTGTATGTCAAATTTCAATCCATTGCTTCATTATTGAGTTACAATATAATCACGTATTAATCCTTACGACATTACTATAGTACATACACAAGGTCATCATGAATGTGAACAGACTATTGTTAAGCACATAGACCACAGGGAGGGGTTAGTATTGCAGTACAGTATTATAATATTACTATGTGTACTGTGTTTACAAGATTCACAAGCAAACACTCCGTGTTTTCACTAACCACTATCTTTGCATAACTCTAAGCCGACTTTATTTTAGTAGGCTTTCAAAAATTAGAATGTACACAAAGAGGTTGTTGAACTACTTAATTTATATCATTCAACAGCTTCCTTTTATAGTCAGATGTTACTAACACTATTGTGGGATTAATTTTACACAATTTAATTATATTCATAACAAATTACTTCCTGTTCTAAATTATTCACTACACTGTTTCAATAAACTCTCGAGAGTTACATTAAACTGTGAATATTTGACTACTCTGCTATTTCCCTTATAGTCAACTGTTAGTGACACTATTGTGGATTTAAAGTTAGACGATTTAATGATACAACCTTAGGTTACTTCCATTTCATCTCTATACATATTACATGTAGAGACATCACATCCTAATTTTGAAGGAATGCCACTATGTACAGAGAACCCCCAATTTAACCTCTTGAATACCAACGTTTGTTGCCTAGCAAAATAAACATTAAACTTATTTAAGAGGCATGGTCAACGAACCATAGGTTCTCTTGTCGATAGGGTTAAAATCTGAAGAGTTGATGTCCTGCTCCTGAGAGGGAACGCTCATTTTATTTACCACCAGTACTAATGTCATTGTGGATTCACTTCCTTGGTTTTTCATTTCATTATGCCCATTTTGACTTTGGTCATAAAGGGGTTAATTATAAGGGCTTCTTGGTACATAACAGCATTCATTTTGAAGTCATCATAACACAATAGTATCATTTTTATGGCCCGTAGGGCCATCCCTATGATTACTTTCCCTCGGGTTCGATGTATGTTTATATATATGTTTGTGTCACTACGTGAGTATGCGTTGTATACGTAGTTAAGGAAGTTACATCATTCCCAAGTGCTCGATCAATTAATGGGCGTGGCACGTAAAAGAACGCGCGATCAAGCTCTACACACCAGCAGCTGTGTAGCTTACATAGAAACTGGAACTAATAGCTTGCTATTCTTCCTGAAGTATATTCCTAAAGTTCTACAAGGTCCTTTGAAAGGTCAGGAGAGTAGATAATCAAAATAATAACTATAATAAGCTGTTGTCTTTCATGCTTGATAAAGTCAGCCATGATTACTGAATTCTGCACACCACAAAGCAGTCATATCTTCACTTAAATTTGTAAAGCAATCATAGGGATGTTTTTTTCTCTATATACACTTGTTTACCACACCCTATTCAACCACACCAATGTAATACATAAATGTTCGTTCGTTCGTTCGTTCATTCATTTATTCATTCATCATTCCAAAAGCCCATTTAAGGCTCTCAAAAATTTGAATCATTAGACTGTATATAAGTGAACATTCAAGCAAATAATAAAATCAGTCCCTTTTATAGTTGACACCATGTGACTGTATTGTGGGTTTACTGTTTACTTAATTTAATTATATTCATAACTCTTTTACTTCCTGTCTTCAGTGTACTTGCTAGGTAGTGATGGGCGATATATCGATATTATATCGATATCTTCGATATTGGGCAATATCGTTACAGTATCATATGGAAGAATTAGATCAAACAATATTGATACAGTGACCACGCCCATTTATTAATGTTAAATCAAATTAATTTATTTTATTTTATTTATTATTAATGCACACGCAGCGAGCATAAGTAGATTTGCAGCTGGGATTTTTGCAATATGCAGCTATAAATATCGTATCGGTTTGAAAAATCAAATATCGCCCATCACTATTACTAGGTATATAACAAAATTAAGCCCGTTTGAAGGCTTCCAAAAATTAAGGAAAAAATGACGAATAATTACAATGACCTTTTGTGCATATTTAATTTGCCCATTTTATAGTTGACACCATGTGACAGTGTTGTGGATTTACTGTTTACTTAGTTTAATTATATTCATAACTTTTATTTCCTGTCTTTGGTGTAATATCTAAAACAAATTAGTGTTAACTATAACTAACTATAACTAAAACCTGTTTTAGTAAGGTATTGTGACTTTTAGTTAACTAAATTATAACTAAATTACAAGTCTATTGTAATAACTATAACTAAAACCTCTTTTAGTAAGGTATTGTGACTTTTAGTTAACTAAATTATAACTAAATTACAAGTCTACTGTAATAACTATAACTAAAACCTCCTTTAGTAAGGTATTGTGACTTTTAGTTAACTAAACTATAACTAAATTACAAGTCTATTGTAATAACTATAACTAAAACCTCTTTTAGTAAGCATTATGACTTTTAGTTAACTAAATTATAACTAAATTACAAGTCTATTGTAATAACTATAACTAAAACCTCTTTTAGTAAGGTATTGTGACTTTTAGTTAACTAAATTATAACTAAATTATAACTAAACTAAGTTAACTAACTAAATGAAATTTGGCCAATAATGAGAACTTTTAGTTAGTTAACTAAAACTAAAACCCTCTCAGTAAGCTAAGAGCCTGTGATTGTGAATCAGTTCAAATCGTAGGTCCTGCCTCTTCCATCAAGTACACTGGGAGTCTGTGACTATTATCACATCTGGAGTGGCGTTACATCCTATATGTATTTTAGTACTTCCTGAACTTCAAAAGCAACAACAAACTTCTTAACTGTTATTGACAAGGTTTAATAATTAAACAGACCTGTGGTTAGGATGGTGGCTTTGTTAATAGGTTAAAGAAAAGCAAGAAGACTAAGCCTTTATGATCATTACCTATTATTACATAACTATTATAATATAACAAGCCCACTAATTTTCAGTAGGCTCTCAAAAATTGTTACAGGTAGCACGTATATTAATTAGTATAGAACTGTAACTCAACAACTTCCTTTTATAGCCAGCTGCTACTGACACTATTGTGGGTTTCATAGTTACATACATTTAATGATATTCACAACTCAATGTCTGCTAATCCCCTCCCTTTCCCTGGGAGAGGGAGGGCTTGTGGTTTCACAGGACATTGTAAATTTCACAATTGTTTAACAAGACACTTGATGACAGAATACTGATTCTTTAATACCAGTGCTTCAATTCCTGATATATTGAGTATTGCTACTACTAATGAGTGATATGATTTTATCACTCATTAGTATTAATACCTTTCAAAGTAGAGGTGGACAATGCTATTGTTTGTAATTGATAGTCTGTAATATTCACTAGTACTAAAATGAGTATATGTGTATACAGACATTGACTAGTATTTGACACTATGTACATGCAATATTCACTAGTACTAAAATGAGTATATGTGTATACAGACATTGAATAGTATTTAACACTAAGTACATGTAATATTCACTAGTACTAAAATGAGTATATGTGTATACAGACAATGACTAGTATTTGACACTAAGTACATGTAATATTCACTGTATACAGACATTGACTAGTATTTGACACTATGAATTAACACTCACTAGTAAGTACATTGTGTACATGTGAAGTCGTGGCATCCATTATATTACAGTATAATTATAATTTGACAAAATTACTTGATATTGATATCAAGTAATACTCTCCAAGTGTTTTATACTTTAATGATGAAGGTATTGGTATCACCCACCTGGGCCACCTCTAACCAGCCCATTCAAAGGCTTTCAAAAATTGAGGTAGTCGATTGAAGTGACCAGCTTTGCTGAATTTAATCAGCCCCTTTTATAGTTGACACCATGTGACATTATTGTGGGTTTAATGTTTACTTAATTTAATTATTTCATAACTTTTTTATTTCCTGTCTTTGGTTTTGTCCAACAATGACACAATCAATACCTATACAGTGTATACACCTACGTGTACTAAATTCACAATATTATTTCATGATTCCTTATATGAAGATCCTAACAATACCTATACACCTAATATAATTCTTATACCATACTATACTATATCAGGAGCCCATGAAAAAACCACAGCTGTGGTTTTTTTCATGGGCTCCTGACTATATAAATACAACATTATTTTATGATTCCTTATATGAAGATCCTAACAATACCTATACACCTAATATAATTCATATACCATACCATACTATATAAATACAACGATTCCTTATATGGAGAAGGTAATATACACTACCATACAACATCTAAAGGAACTAAGTAGGTCTCTGTAGGTTCTGCCTCTTCCATCAGGATCCTGTGATTTTCACAAGACTATTGTCATGACAATGTGACATTACATCACATTACATCACATTACAGCCTACATCCAAGTACATGTAATGTAGTAGGCTCTCAAAAATTTTGTAGGTCTAAACTGTAAATAATAACGTAAGTTGCAACAACAATTTCCTTTTATTCTCAACTGTTAGTGATTCCAGTTTAATCGTATTCATAATACAATTCCTCAGTTTCCTGGGAGCATGTGGTTTTCACAGGTCTTGCCCCTGTGACTGTGGGGTGACATTATTATTATTACTATACATTTAGTAGGGTCTTTGTTCAGCTCCTCTGACTTACTCAATTTCAAAAGCAAAAACAACTTCCTCAGCTGTTAGTGACACTATTGTAGGTTTGATAATTACACAGTTTAATAATTCCTTCAGTGTGCTGGGCCTGTTATTACATATTATTACATAATTATTATAACAAGCCTACAATTCATGGGATGTGACAGACTCAGATGATGGCATTATTGGATATCAGTGTCATTCGTGGACACTTACGTCCCATTCCATATTGTTTGTTCAACTGAGGCTGTTCTTACCACTACAGAATTGAAGAAGAAACGCAAGTACTTAGAAGCAGCTGAAGCTTGTAGGACTTCCTTTATATCATTTGTTCAGTTGGTGGATGGAGAGTGCTTGTGATATTAAGGCACAAGCTTGTCTTAAGAGACTAGCAGAGTAGTTGTCCTTGAGTTGGAGTAAACCATATAGCAGGGTAATGAGTTGGCTGAGGGTACTTTTTGCAAGTATTTGAGCGACCAGTCTGTTTCAGATGTTCTTGCATTAAATGAAGGAGTGGGGCCGCCATTATGAAAGCTGGAGCAGTTATACCTCTAACTTAACTTCAGATCAAGTGATTTTATGATTTGTTAACTATGATCATCAAGTTACTATACATATTTCATTATTAATTACTGAAGTGCACATTACCAGTCCAGTTTCATTTCAGGTAGTTATAGTTACATATATATTAGGGCTGAGATGATTAATCGATTTATCGATTAATCAATCGATATTGAAAATTCTTCTGATTATCGATTATAAGTCTGTGACATCGATTATGCTAATTATTCCAAAAGACAAACTTTTCATGCACCAGCAAATAATTTACAATACGTAATTGACAAGAAGCCTTTTTGATCATTAAATGGGAGGAGTTTCCTGTATTATTGACCTAATTGGCCTAATTACTTCTGCTGATTTTAATCAATAATCAATTTCAGAATCCGGTTCCCAGCTCTAATATATATAGTTATAATAAGCCCATTAAATTTTAGTAGGCTCCCAAAAATTTTTTGGGAATGAATTATTCTTTGGCAATAACAACTTCCTTTATTCTCAGCTGTTGGTGAGACTATTGTGGGTTGCAAATTACACAGTTAAATTATATTCATAACAAGTCTCTTCCTGTTAATGATTAGCTTTTGGGGGATTGTGGTTTCAAAGGTCTACCACAAAATTATTAATTAAATTCATTGTCTTTTACAATGAGGAACACTTGATCCCAAACATACTTGATATTGTGTACTGCTACAAAATCAATATAGATATTACCACACCCTTTTTGTGGGTATATTAGCTGATACAACACCTTTTTTCGATAATGTCAGTCAAAAATAAGTGATATTAAATAATAATAATGTACACACACAATGTCACATGACTTCAACTGCTTGATTCTGTTAGTATTAATATATACCTTTTCAAAATAAGGGTGGATCATAGGTAATGTTCTGACACACCCATTTAATAAATAAATTTTCATAGTGCTTCCACATTTTTGATGTTTATGTAACACATGCATTATCAAGTATTAGTGTCGTATTCATACCGATGCACAACTATTGGTATTGTATCACCTTCCACTAGCAGACAAAATTTATTGAAATTTACTATCAGCCCATTCGAAGGCTTTCCAAAAATTGAAAGGATTAAATGATCAAATACTACAATGGCCAATTTTCCAAAATTTTATTTGCCCCTTTTATAGTTGACACCATGTGACAGTATTGTGGGTTTAATATTTAATTATATTCATAACTCTTTTATTTCCTGTCTTCACGCTTTGGTACAATAATATACAACCTGACCCACACACCTACATATAACATTATTTCATGATTCTTTATATGAAGATCCTAACAATAGTATTGTTAGGATCTTCATACAATACCTATACACCTACTATAATTCATATACCATACCATACTATATAAATACAACATTATTTCATGATTCTTTATATGAAGATCCTAACAATACCTATACACCTACTATAATTCATATACCATACCATACTATATAAATACAACATATATATATATATATATATTATATATAAAGAATCAAAAATCAATGAAGTAGCATCCAGCTATCCATACTTGATTTCAATTGTTCTCTGAAAATACGGACAGTTCATACTGAATATTATACTGAATGAGTAACGTTTATAGTCGGAGGTACCGTACTATGCAGTTGTGATGTGATCGTAAATGATTGTTACTTTGACAAAGTTACAGGTACTACTTCATCGTACCAGGGCGTTACTGAAAGACCAGATATGCTGATGTAACAACTCTGTCAAAACATTAAAAATAAAAATAAGAAAACCAAGCACTCAAGATATCACTCTCCAATTGTATTTGACAATAGAAAATATTGGTATTACCTTTTCCTTAGTCCATAAATGTTTATGGCTACATGTTTATTCAAATTTTATTCAATATTAGCCCATTCGAAGGCTTCCAAAAATTGAAGGGTTTAAATGATGTACCCTGAAGTGGCCAATTTTTGGGCATTTAATTTGCCCCTTTTATGGTTGACACCATGTGACAGTGTTGTGGGTTTACTGCTTATTTAATTCAATTATATTCATAACTCTTTTATTTCCTATAATCAAGCTACCACTTCCTGGAATAATATACAACCTGACCTACATATATTGATGATTGATTATTAATTTTACAAATTTACAAGTACTACTTCATCATACCAGGGCATTACTGAAACACCAGATATGCTGATGTCCTGTCAAAACATAAAAAATAGAGAATACCCAGCACTTAAGGTATCATCAAGTAATATTCTCCCATTGCTTTGTATTTTAAGGTGGTAATTATTGGTATTGCTTTAGCCATGTTCATTCAAATTGTATTCACTATTCACTATTCAACATTCAACATTAGCCTATTCGAAGGCTTCCAAAAATTGAAGAGTATTAAATGATGAGTCCTTTAAATGGCCTATTTTTAATGACATTTAATTTGCCCCTTTTATAGTTGACATCATGTGACACTATTGTGGGTTTACTATTTATTTAATTTAATTATATTCATAACTCATTTATTTCCTGTCGTAGGTATATAAAAATACAACATTGACTAATACAGTGATAATAGAAATAGATATTGTTGTACTACATATTAACTAATGAGGAAACTATTGTAGGGGCATATAGGTATATAATGTTCATTCAAATTGTATTCAACATTAGCCTATTCGAAGGCTTCCAAAAATTGAAGGGTATAAAATGATGAGTAGTTAAAATGGCCTATTTGTAATGACATTTAATTTGCCCCTTTTATAGTTGACACCATGTGACACTATTGTGGGTTTACTATTTATTTAATTTAATTATATTCATAACTCCTTTATTTCCTGTGTTGGGTGTATACCCACCACGGAATGCAATAACACGGTTCTAGCTAAAGAGTGGAAAAGAGGTGCTGTGCCACTCTATGCAATGCCATTTCTCCTTGATGTGGTCAAAGGAATGCCAAAATTCACTTCAACAAAATATCAAAAATGACTTTAGGAGAGTAAGCAAAATGAGAGTAGGCGAAGTGAGACCATACCAACTATACATGTATTTAGCATAGAACCATGCATACACACCTTACAGTACATGTACAAAAGAGGACTACAGTCACCATAGTAACACTCATATAGATGTAAATAATTATAATTAATCAAGGTTTGGAATTAAGAAATAAAAGATTGAATTTAAATTATCAAAGATTTGAATTCAATGTACAACACAGTTAGAAAATGGACACCTTCCCACCAATAATTCTGATCAAATACTAAATTGCTTGCCATTTCACTATTTTGTACGAGAAGTCAATCAAATTCAGTATCCAGGAAGGGATATTGTTAAGCTTCTCAGATACCGAAGCTCATTGACTTCCTGTACAAAATTAATACATTATATAGAAGAATGACAAGCAATTAAATTGTAAGTGTTGGATTAGAAATATTTACAGGAAAGCGTCTATTTTCAAAGATGAGATCACATAAACAATGAAAATTCTATTTAATCCTAGCTAATACATGATAAAAGTATTTACCACAATAAAATTAATATCTGAATGCATATGCGATTATGAAAAGAGGACTAACGTTACCATAGCAACAAAATTAATATCATGTAACTCAATTGATTAGTGCATATCATATCTATGCTACCATAGCAACAAGATGTAATGAGTACATGTATAGTAGAATTAGGAACAATTTGTTGATACACTCCACACTGTCCACAGTTGTACTTGTACATATATATACATGTACATATACATGCATGTGTACATGTACTATAAATTCACTTACCTGTGAATGCATTCATGAATGTTGAGAGCGATCTGCTGATCATCTTAAAGAAAGGGTCTCGAACAGGATAGTTTTTAGATCCACATAATACTGTATGTTCCAATATATGAGATACTCCTGTGCTGTCCATAGGTGTCGTCCTGAAACCCACACTAAAGGAATGGAAATGAGGACAAATGCTATTTAATTGTTTATTCATATCATCACTTTGTCACTCTGTGCCGCCATGCATCAATTTATAAATCCCTTTGTCTGTCAATTTCACCTATCCTTCCATCCTTCCATCAATCTATCTATCAATCCATCCATCAATCCATCCTTCAATACAATATATCTATCTATGTATACATGTATGTATCTATCAACATATCTATCTATTCATCCATACATCCATCTATCTATCTATCCATTTAGCTATCTATTCATACATAAATTCATCAATTCAATTAGCTCTCCATTCAGTCTGAAATATAGCACACTTACCCAAAAAAAACTATTATGATCAATCCATCCGACAATCCATCACTCCATCCATTTATAAAATATACGTCCATACATTCATCTATCTATCTATCTATCCATGCATCTATCAACTCATCTCACCATTCATCCATACAATCACATATATATTCATTCATGTGTCTATGTATTAGCTCCATACACCCATCTATATGTATCTATCCATCCATGCATCTATCTATCTATCAAATTATCTATCTATTCATCTATCCATCCATCTACTCATGTATCCATTCTGAAATACAACTACACACTTACCCAAAAGTATTATTAGGATCTTTTCGTGCTATATGAAGATGTTGAGCAAGCGTTCTATCATGACTCAGCTGGACAGCCACAAGATTAAAATCAGGAATTTCAGTTACAGCTTTAACAGTATATCCATTTACTTGGCTTCCAGGTGAAAAATTACCTGTAAAAGAGGCATGGATAGATAGATAGATGCATGTACGATGAAGATAGATGCATGTACGATGAAGATAGATGCATGTACGATGAAGATAGATGCATGTATGATGAAGATAGATGCATGTACGATGAAGATAGATGCATGTACGATGAAGATAGATGCATGTATGATGAAGATAGATGCATGTACGATGAAGATAGATGCATGTATGATGAAGATAGATGCATGTACGATGAAGATAGATGCATGTACGATGAAGATAGATACATGTACAACAAATGTATAATTATTCTATGTGATTAATTTTGAGCTTTATAGAAACGAAATAATAGTTCAGTGAACAGAATGTTTCAGCCCGAGAGGCTAGAGTCTTCTTCAGCTACTTACAACAATGTAAGTAGTTGTCATTTCCATAAAGCTCAAAATTAATCACAGAATATAAAAATGAAATAAAAGACCTAGATATCAAATTAATGTATAGACAGTTGTATACATATATATACATAGTTATAGCTAAATACAAATCATTTGGCAAATGAGTGTATTTATTTATTATTAAATAACATGTTAAGTTGTGACACACACAAATATACATGTACATATACACATACATACATACATTAGATAATATCGTCCGGAATTATTTGTTTGCTTTCAATAATAATTGGGAATGCAATGTAAGTCAATGGTTGTTCTCACTTTACACTCATGGAGATGGTTCTGCCCCATGAGTACATTCATTAAATATAGATGTAACAACGGGTAAAATAGACACAATCCATGATAAATAGATAAGTACATGCGTATGTTAGTTTCAATTTATTGAATGCGTAAAATTATACTGATGTGTGATGTATTACTTAATTCATGTCAATAGGGGCGCAGTGTTTTTGATAAGCACACCATTGGCCTAAAGAGCTTCTTATTTGGCACTGCACAGTTCTCTCTTTGGGCCATATGGCACAGTTAATTGTGATTATATTATCACTAACAGTATTAACTCTTTGTTAATTGGTTCAGGATGTATTCCCAATGGTGCACACACTAACAATTGTTGAGCCAATTTGGCTCTTGCTTTAAAACCTATCAAAAACTCTGATGTGTAACAATGTGAACAATAGTGTATGCTATAATATACTTAGACAATCAGGTCTATTGTTGAAATATTAATTATAGATAGACATGTTCAAGAATATTGTCTCTTGTTCAGTAGCTATATAAGCTCAGTGCTCAAAATAGTTTTTCAGAGTGTCCAGCAAAATCATATGGACAAAAACAATATATATCCACCAAGTTGTGGATTTTGTCCGAAAAGAGATATAAAGTAACACACTGATTTTATTATTCTCATTATTATAGCTAATCAAACAAAATGTCCACTATCCACTTTATCCAGACGAATGCAATTTTATCTGACAAAGAGGCAAAATGTCTAGAAAATAGCCAATTGCTTGACATAATTTCGAGCATTATATGTCCTATTTATTTTTTGTATTTAGTCGATTTTCTATTTTGTTATTTTAAATCAATAAATATAATAATTTTTCAAGTTACCACAAGGAGCTTCCAATAAAAAATAGTTTTTTTAATATTTAATGAAAAGGGCATAGTATACCACGATTTGGGTAACAATTAATTTGATATAATGAATGCCATCCTGCAGCGAATCGAATATCAATTATCACATTATATACATACGTGCTTCGGTAAGTGAATTATCTCTTCCATTCCATCTTACATTACTACTGTGTATACATCTGCAAAATACAAGAAATCAATAAATTATGATTATTACAAGTTATGAAATAACCTGTCACGTGACACCCAAAATCACCACTATTTTTATAAAGAAACTTACCTTCTACTGAGTTTATATGCATTCCTAGGATTGCTTTTGAAACGAAGAAAACTCATCATCTTCAACTACTAGAAATCATAAATTTCCACGTGAATTTGGGCGTGGTTAAAGCCTCGACTGTACTGCTGCGCATGCGCAATAAAAAGGCCCTCCTTTTTGAAAAGTAAATAATGGATGATATACTAAGTGGTGTAGAGACTGGTTCCATCCTTTCACGCCATACAACTAGTTCACTTTCTTTATTAGATGTGCCATCTCGTTTAGAAAAAGAATATGAACCTTTGTATGATGTATTTTCTATTCACAATAGACCATTACCGCTAAAAGTTACTGGAGTGAAGGAAAGCAACAGTGATGGTAAGTTTGTATATAAAGATGGTTGATATGTTACCATAGAAACTATATCAATCTTGTCAGATAATTCATCTTGTAAATACAATATGAATCATAAAGTTCTGGACTTCCGGATTTGGTACAACTACAATTATTCCTTGGGGTCATCTAATACTATGCCATAATGGATGGATTGGTGAATGGATGAATGGATTGGTGAATGGATTCCTTGATGGATGGATGAATAGATGGATTAATAAATGGACGGATTGAAATGTGGATTGATGGACAGATCTGGCTATGCAAGACTATAGATACACGTAGATGCAGTTTCCTTTCCTTTCAGCTATGATACAAGCATTGAAAGCATTACAAGAGAAGATAAGAAACTTGGAATTAGAGAGAGCAGCAACAGCCAATAGATTCAAGCTGATATCTGATGAAACTACTAAACAAGTTGAACAAGGAGATAGTGACGTGGGAACTCCCCCTCTAGTTGGGAGACATCCTCCATTATATACTGATCATGGTGAGTGGCATTTTTTGAACTCTTAAGGAAATTAGGCCAATTCAATGATTACTAGCGATACGCCGATAAGATTTTACTGTGATATTTCATAATACTTTAGATATGTACAAATAACTGACACCAATCAGATATTATATCTACCTTCTGGTTTCTCATTCTTTCAATGAAAATGAGCATTTTCTGTTTAATTATAAGTATCATAAAAGCAATTAATGATGGCATAATCACAAGAAATGACATTAGTAGTACATTTACATTGTATTACTATATCGGTTACATCTTTCACATAATGATTGATACCGATATTTGTTAAGGTTTCTCAAACTTTAGTTTTATAAATTATAGTTAAATTATAATATTAGCACCCATTATTGGCCAATTTTCATTTTAGTTAGTTATAGTTATTACAATAGACTTGTAATTTAGTTATAGTTTTAGTTAACTAAAAGTCACAATGCCTTACTAAAAGAGGTTTTAGTTATAGTTATTACAATAGACTTGTAATTTAGTTATAGTTTAGTTAACTAAAAGTCACAATGCCTTACTAAAAGAGGTTTTAGTTATAGTTATTACAATAGACTTGTAATTTAGTTATAGTTTAGTTAACTAAAGTCATAATACCTTACTAAAAGAGGTTTTAGTTATAGTTATTACAATAGACTTGTAATTTAGTTATAGTTTAGTTAACTAAAAGTCACAATGCCTTACTAAAAGAGGTTTTAGTTATAGTTATTACAATAGACTTGTAATTTAGTTATAGTTTAGTTAACTAAAAGTCACAATACCTTACTAAAAGAGGTTTTAGTTATAGTTATTACAATAGACTTGTATAGTTTAGTTAACTAAAAGTCACAATACCTTACTAAAAGAGGTTTTAGTTATAGTTATTACAATAGACTTGTAATTTAGTTAACTAAAAGTCACAATACCTTACTAAAAGAGGTTTTAACTAAAACAACAATACTGTACATGTATATATATATAAGGTTAATATATATTTTCTTGTAGAATTCAATCGCCGTTTTGATTCTTTAGACACTCGATTTACATTACAAGCTAAAGAATTAGATCTCATGAGAGACCGATTACGTCAAGCTGAATCAGACAGAGAACAGGCACTATTGAAAACCAGACGTCTGGAAGATGAACACAAAGAAATATTATCTGTTCAAAAGAGACATGAACAGGAGCGATATCGTGAGTCACTAACACCTGAGAAGTTAGATGAATTGGAAAGAGAACAGACAGAATTGAGAACATCTCAATCTATTACTAATGTAAGCATTTACAGAATTATTTTATTATATTCAGTGAAGTATAGAAGATTAAGTGTTATTTAGTATGACAAATAAGAGCACCAGAGTTTTTGATAAGTTTTGAAGCATGGGCTCAATAATGGTTAGTGTGTGTGCCATTGGGAATACATCTTGAGCCAATTAACAAAGAGTTAATGCTGTTAGTCACAATGTAATCATAACTAACTGCGCTACTGGCCTAAAGAGAGAACTGTGTAGTTCCAAATAGGAAGCTCTTTGGGCCAATGCTGCGCAATATGAGCATATCAAAAACACAGTTTAGCACTGTCTAGGAGATACACGTACATTAGTACAGGTTTTGTTGGCTAGATAGCTAATCATATTCACGACTTTTCCTGTGTACTTATATACCTATATTCTCTCTGTATTGTGGGTTTGTGGATCTAATCATATTCATGACTCTTCCTGTGTACTTATATACCTATACAGTGCTCTCTGTATTGTGGGTTTGTGAATCACATAACTAATCATATTCATGACTCTTCCTGACAACACAGGGTCCGCTTTGTAGGTACACTGAAATCTAGTAATTCACGTGATACTCAAATTTCATTGGTCAATTCCTCTGGTTGTGATTGCCCAGGTTTCAAGCAACCTGAAAAGCACAGTAGATATATAAGTACATAGGAAATGTTATGAATATGATTAGCTGTGTAGTGCACAAACCCACAATACAGGCAGCACTGTGTAGGTATATATGTACACAGGAAAAGTCATGAATATGATTAGCTGTGTAGTGCACAAACCCACAATACAGGCAGCACTGTTCAGGTATATAAGTTCAGTTGATGCTTAACATTCAGTAGTTAATTATTGATGTATAGTCTAAGTGATTAAGTGAAAGTTTTTGTGAGCCTGAATAAAAAGGCTGACTTTTAGTTTCAAACAAAGAATATATAACAACCACCATCACTAGCACGTAGTGATAAGAAAGGTCATGAATATGATTAGTTGTGTAGTCCATAAACCCACAACACAGGGAGCACTGTGCAAGTATATAAAGCTTAGATGTCTGATCTCAGAAATCAGATGCTCCATCGCCTTATTAGAATATAGTACACTAATTGCATTCATGTCTATTCCTGTGTATAAGTACTTATACACCTATACAGTGCTCCCTGTATTGTGGGTTTGTGGATTACACAACTAATCATATTCATGACCTTTCCTATGTGCATGTACCATCACTACCTGTTAGTGATGATAGTTATACACTCATAATTACCCTCGCCGCGTAGCGTAGGCGGAAGGGTACGGTAATCGTTTTGTCTGTCTGTCTGTCTGTGTGTTAACACTTTTTCTGGAAAAATAAAAACATTGACAATTCAAACAGGGTACTGGTAGACTTCAAATTATACAAGAAAAAAAATAACGTAGGAATTCTTCTAAAACCTTTTGGTTCTAAAGTTATGACAATTTTTATAGCTCACAGTTACCGTTTCACAACTTTAAGATGAAATGAGGGCAATAACGAGAGTAAATATGGACACACAAAACACAAGTGATCCTGTTTCATGGCTGTCGCTAGCCAAGAAACACTTCAAACCAAAAACAATCGAGGTAATGGTTGCTACTACACCACCATTGATGCAAGATAGAAAGCTACCTAGCTCCACCTACAGGTATGTGCATGCGTCATGTACTAAACACGTGGTAGAGGTGATTCAATACGTTTTCACACGGAGACTTTAGAGGTAGACTTAAGAACTTCTTCATTGTTTGAGAATTAGATGTAAGATATAATTCTATACAAATTATACATTTCTTTACTACATCATCATGATACATGAAAATGTTTGTGAGCCTGAGTAAAAAGGCTGACGATTTATAAAGTTTCAAACGAGTGTATAACCAGTAGGTACATGTACACAAGAAGAGTCATGAATATGATTAGTTGTGTAGTCCATAAACCCACAATACAGGGAGCACTGTGTAGATTATATACATGTACATGGGTGTTTGTAAAACCTGGACTCTGGACTGGACTGGAGAGTTTATAATAACTGTCAATTAATTTAACTGAAACCACGTGAATCGGCATGTAAGTGTACAACGATGGTGGATGATGATTATCAAGCGATGAAGATCTGGTGTTTGTACTAACCCGTTTAACGTAAAACCCAGGAAATAGGGTTCCTTGGTCGTACATCCTAGGGTTAGCTTTGTATTGGTAGGGTCCCTGTCAGTGCAATAGAGAAGTTGGATGCGCGAATCTGGTGAGCCACCTGCCACACCTATTAATGAGGTGGCAAATATTATAGTTGATCCGAGTCCAGTCCAGTCCAGAGTCCAGGTATTACAAACACCCCATGTACATACACAGGAAGAGTCATGAATATGATTAGTTGTGTAATCCACAAACCCACAATACAGGGAACACTGTGTAGATTATATAAACTCAGGTGTGTGATGAGGATTAATATTCTAATCTTTACTGCATCAGTATATATACAATTTTTGAGAGCCTGAACTAAAAGGCTTACCTTTTCAAATTTAACTAACTGGCCAATCCATAAGTTAGGTTACAATGTTGTAATGTTTCGTTATAAAAATACTGACCACTTTTAGTTATAGTATGCCTCATTTCTCTAGCTATAGTATTAGGCTTACTAAACTTTAGTTAACTAACTAAAAGTGCCGATTACTGTTTGATTTTCATTTTAGTTAGTTATAGTTTAGTTAACTAAAAATCACAATACCTTACTAAAAGAGGTTTTAGTTATAGTTAACTAAAACAATACTAGTTCATGTACGTACATGTATATACATTTATATTGTCTCTGTCTGTTCTCTTAGTCTAAATTACGTGACCTAGAGGGTCAATTACTACGGCAACAATGGCAAAAAAGACAGGCACAGAAGTCATATAAAACACCACAACCCAGGGTCAGTTTTATGCAAGTTCATTTCTACATACATTGTACATGTACTACTGGGACATATCAGTAGTAATGTACCTATGATTTGATCAGAAATCAATATCAATCATTACCTGTCATTGCATTTTCTCTGAAAGATGTAACATATATTGTAATAAGTGTACTGATAATGTCATTTCTTGTGATTATAACATCATTAATTGCTTTTATGGTACTCATAATTATTGAGAAAATGCTATTTTCATTGAAGAATGCAGTACTATATGTATACATGTATCTTTCTATCCATCCATTTACCTTCAGCTTCTCTGATAATTTCTCCTAACTCTCTCATTTAGGTATTAGTCGAGGTGGATAATATCGGTTTTGAAAGACCCAAAAAGGTGGCAGTTAGAAGAAAAAAGATGACACCTCTCTCTCAACCTAAATTCACTCACTCTAAACCAGTTCCCGGTATACACTATCATCTTAATATGAAAGATGTGCCGTTTGTAGTTGGAACTGTAAGTCATTATTAAAATGAGTTTAAACCTCATAAGGGCCTCTAAAAAATTATCTTCCATAGAAAATGTATTACTGCCAAATGTTGCAGGCTTCTTTGTGGGTTTAGTATTATGGCATCTACCCAGGAAGTGAATCAAGTGATTCAGTTCAGAGTAGGAAATAATGGTGCAGACGTTCACATAATCATACCATAATTGCAGAGTTGTGCCGGCTTATAAAATCTTAAATAATGCATACAGTGTGTAGTGGCGTTAATGCCACACCCACATTACGCAGAACATGTGTTATCGAAGATGGTAAGAAAAAGCAAGTTGCATATTTATTTCAGTTTGGTTGTGTCTCTGACACACCCTAAAACAGAATTGAATCTTCTCTTTTCATTGTCTTCCCCTGATAAAGCTGGGGATTATGAACAGTTCCAAAAAAGAAGGTGTATTTGTTGTGTTTAATAAATTCAAGAAATAACATGGTCACCAAAATCAAATTATCAAGGGGTTATTGAATCAGGGTGGGAAATAAGAGAAGAGGTTATGGAGTACTTACCATCACCCCTTCTATATTCCCCTCCCTGATTCAGTTATGACATCAAACCACAACAAGGCCATCATTAATTGGTTAGAAACTGCTACAGGGCGTTCTGGTATCAACTGTATCATATTAGAATGATAAATTCAGCCTTTATAGTTTAGGCTCACAAAAATTGATTTAGTAAAGTGTCTTATATGAGGTGTCTATCTGAATAAAGTATGCACACCTCTCATAAGCTTATATATTCACTTGGCCCTCTCTGTATTGTGGGTTTGTGGATTACACAAACTAATCATATTCACCATGCTTCCTGTTGTTATGGTAAAGCTGGGACTGAGTAAACCCACAATATTAATCATTATGAACATGGTTGTCATGCCGATAGGTTATGAAAACAGGAAATATTATGAACCCACAATATTAACATCACATGATCATTATGAACATGATTGTCATGACGATAGCTAATTAAGTAAACCCACAATAACAACATTCCTGTATCATTATATAAGCTAAGTTGTGTGCTCGAATATAGTACCATAAGTCGTAAACGTAACAATGTCAAGTACTTTATATACTCAATGTTATATATATAGTAGCCCTCCATTCAAAACAGTCTCGTATCTTGGACCAACATTCCTGGTGTAGTGATGTTTATTACCTGAATCTTGTAGTATCCAATCAGATTGCTCAGTTTATTAATTGATCACATGACTTTGTGCATTCAAAAGCGGCATATCAAAACTGGTAGATGTAACAAAAGCAGTGAAACGTCCTGGATACCAGCCTTCTACCATCATCTGGAGACCATGAAGCATAAACCTACTTCAATGCTTTTCTAATGACCAATTTTAGCCTCTTTTTTGAAGGCTTTCAAAAATTTCATTAAAGTTGTGAAAAAAATGGAGGTGATTGTATATGTTTTTAATGAAATTGTTTCATGGTTTATAAATCCTGCTAGTACTGACATTATTGTGGGTTTCTATTTTTAATGGTATTCATAACTTCCTGCTGGTGACACTCAAAATTGAGCCTTAGCCTTCTAGATGTGCAGCCTTGTTCATTAATGCAGCTTCATTGTAAACTTTCTACTTTGAGGTATTGAACAACTTAACCCACAATAAAGACATAAAGGACTAGGTATAAAAGGTAGAAAATATAACTTAGCTACACTTGTTTGTTTTGCCCTTGGTCGTCATAAAAAAAAAAAAAAGTTTTGAGAGCCATACTGAAAGGCTTTGTGAAAGACCATGTGGCATGTGCTTCTAAAAAAGAGGGGGTATTAAGACAGGATGTGTTTGCACAGTCCTGTAAAGCTCACCCTATACTAGGCAACATTGTTGCTATAGCAACAGTTACATGCAATACTTCCTTTGACAATAATACAATACTTGCGCAATGTTGTTGCCTAGTGTATTGGCTTAGAAGAATAGTACCATATATATTCTTATTGAAGGCTTTTAATTTAATTTTATCCCATTTGCTTCAAATATATAATCTATATTTCAAATCTGAAGATACAAACACTCAATGTGTGTTTGTTTATTGTTTATAAATCCAGCTATTGATGACATTACTGTGGGTTTTGCAGTGAACTTTTGTATCTTACGTATATCAATGTTTCCACCAAAGGATGATATGGAACGTGTCCCTTTTAGAAACTTAGGTTGCCTAAACTTTAATATATTTATGACTCTCTGTTCTCTACAGTCAACCAGTCCATCTCATTCGGTTGGAGCTAATTACCAGAAAGTGTTGTCACTAATGAAGTATCATAATCCATTACTCTGTGGAGCAGCAGCTTCAAATATTGCAAAAGGAACAGTAAAGAAGAAGACAGGGGGAAAGGAAAGTAAGAAAACCAAAACTCCATCTCCAGGAGCATCTAAGGAAGAACTTCAAGGACTTTTAAAAGCTTTAGAAGAAGAATTTGGACATTTGGCTTTGTAAGTATTAAGAGTTGTACCTATACTAGAATAGAGACCTGAATAGGTATAGTATCTGAATAGGGTATAGTATCTGTTAGGGCTGGGAAAAAGGTTCGAAGTACTGTAGTAACTATAACTAAAACTAAAACCTTTTTTAGTAAGGTATTGTGACTTTTAGTTAACAAAACTAAAACTAAATTACAAGTCTATTGTAATAACTATAACTAAAACCTTTTTTAGTAAGGCATTGTGACTTTTAGTTAGCTAAACTAAAACTAAATTACAAGTCTATTGTAATAACTATAACTAAAACCTTTTTTAGTAAGGCATTGTGACTTTTAGTTAACTAAACTATAACTAAATTACAAGTCTATTGTAATAACTAAAATGAAAAATGGCCAATAATGGGGACTTTTAGTTAGTTAACTAAAACTAAAACCCTTTTAATTAGCCTAATATTATTTTAGTTAATTAACTACAACTATAACTAAATTGTAAGAATCTAGTCATACTATAACTATAACTAAAAGTGGTCATTATTGTCAAACTAAAACAACACTAGTTGAAGTTTCAAACCTTCGTTCATTTACTGCACATTGGAAGTTTCTTTCAATAAGGTTTAGTTAAGTATTGACATGAAAGTAGTTATATTCTTATTAAAGAAATATTTGAAATTCTCTTTTAGTGAACACCAAGAGCTAGCTAGAATGATACAAGAACAGCAACAAGGAGGACCTAACACTTCAAGTCACATAGCAGAACTGGAAACTGAACTTGGTCACATTGTAAATAGACTTGAGAATAAAATGGAACAGATACAGGTTGTAAAACGTTTGCTTAGAACTAAGAAAAAAACCAAGCAGTCAGAAAAATCAGGATCTTCTCGGATTGCCACGCCTATACCTCGTGATGGAGAAGTTAGAGTGGTGACAACAGTGAAATCTAAACCTACAGCGGGAACGTCTCGTAGGGGTACTTCACATGGTTTTGATAGCACTTCAAGTGGTAGTAATGATGATGCAGTTTCAAAAACTAGTTCTCAAGAGAGTCTACAGGTTTTACGAAAAATGAAGAAACTACAAAATACTCTTCAGAGAGATGATCTTAGCTGGAATTAACATCTTGTATAATAATTATTATATGTACCTTTATTAATTTATAATAATTTTGAAAACAGTATTTTGGAAGTGTGCATATGAGTAGGTGCAGTATATATTACATAGTACTTCAGCATTATATAGAAAATGAGTTTAGTGGACACTGATAAAGAAGCTCTTTGGACCGGCCAATGGAGCACCATACTGATGAGCTTAGTCAATTGTTTGAAATGCATTTCTATTTCATCAAGCTTGCCAAATATTTGTATAATGTTATAGTTTCTTTAATTAAATGAAAAAATTATAATTTAGTATTTGTAGGACAGTACTGATTATAAGCTCCTGATATACAGTGCGTGTATCAAATTCACCTTCATATTAATGTGGCTAGGCCTAGTGGTTATATGTATTCAAACTAAAGTTGAGATTTCACTACACTCCTTGCACTAAGGTGCTCAGCAATAAGTATATTAGGTATATAGTCCTGCCAACAAAACAATTATTACATGTATTAAATTTTGTGTATATACTGAACTTCCAAAGTCAGATATCACCATTGCAGTACTTCATTATACAATATAGTATAGTATACAAGCCTTTTATTAATTAAGGCTCTCAAAAATTCTTTTATAATCCATAGAATGGATACTAGTTTGTAGACTTTCTACTATATCTGATCTTCAACCAGGCTTATAAAGCCGCAAGTTATTGAGTATATTGTGGGTTTAGTTACATTTCCCCAATTATATTCATAATTTCCTGTACTGCTTCCACCAATACCAGCCCCACCTCCAAATTCTGCAATGGTAAATGATGCTCATATATGAGATTATCTATCATAGATCTTGGAAGATTTTATGGATACTGTGATGAAGAAGAAGCTGCAGTTATACTAGTATTCCAAAACTAAATCTGTTATTCACGATGACCTCAAAATTAAGATGTGCTGACTTTTTATGGCCCGTAGGGCCATGCCATGCCATCCCTATAATTGCTTTCCACAGGGTTTAATGTATAATTTTATATAAATTATATAATTATTATAATTATTATAATTATATTATTATATATGTTTGTGTCACTTGCGCGACTATGCGTTGTATATATACGTAGTACTGGAAGTGCGTCATTCCTCGGGGGGGGGGGGGGGGGGGGGCTCGGCCGGTCGGTCAATTAATGGGCGTGGCGCGTAAAAGAACGCTACAGAGCAGCCAGAAAGGATGTAAAACTGCTAATAACTGTTGTATATAGCAGAGAAACAGTATAAATATTATGCAAGAATCTTTAACAAGTAAGTATGATAAGTTGTTGAGTTTCAGACACGAGGAAGTCATCATTTAGAACCTTGAAGGAGTACTTCAGTCAGTTCATCAAAGATCTGTATATTTAGACTGCAATCAGGCTTACACTTACTTCTCCTGGCCAAAGTTTTCGATTATACAGAAAAGTAGAGACACTAGTGCCATCAGCAATGCTTAATACATAGTCATCACAAAGCAAATATAGGGATGTTTTTTTCTCTATATACACTTGTTTATGTATAGTATATGGTTAATACATTATACTGTAACTCAATAATGAAGCAATGATTTTGCCATACAGAAAAATGAGCAGGAAGGATGAAAATGATGAATGTAAAAGGATAGTTAGTTCTTCCAAGTTGACGATGAACATGAATGACCTTTACTCCGTATTAAATTGATTACCCTCTAGTAATTATACTCAGTCAATACTTCTGCATTATATAGAAAAATGTGTTTTTTGGACACTGATAAAGAAACTCTTTGGACCAGCCAGTGGTGCACCATACTGGTAAGCTTAGTAAACTGTTAAAAACACATTTCTATTTCATCAAGCTTGCCAATCAATATTTCTAGTGATAATAGCTGGATCAGCTGAAATTAAATTTTTGTATATTATAGTTCCTTCTGTAGATGAAAAAAATAGTATTTTTAGGGTCCATGCACAGTATTATGAGTTCCAAAGCGACTCACATAAGCTCCTGATGCTTGTATCAATTATAAGAAGCTGACATGCGTGTATGTCCTTTTTAAGTAATAATACTAATTACAAGCTATACTCAAGCCCTGAAGCAGGCTCTCAAAAATTTGCTTTAACAAATACAAAGACTAATCCATGTGCAAAGTAGTCAAGCTTGGTTTATAAAGCCTCATGTTGTTGAGTACATTGTGGGTTTGGTTAACATACATTTAATTATATTCATGACTTCCTACATTCACATATGTGTTCAGTATGCACTGAATGTACTAGTTCGTGCTTCATGTAAGCCTTCATAAAATAATTAGAATATATATGGTACTAGTACACGTCTATCATAGGAATAGGGTTTCCATCATAGTATTGTGATGTAATACCAAATTTTTATTAAAGTTTACTCTTGTCCACAACATTCGTAGTTACTACAATATGAACATCTTTGTCTTTCTGCAGTGCTGCTGTATTCTATGCATAATCAGCATCAGCATTACTAAATTGAGTATCGAAATGAGATATATAAGTGATTACTTTGCACATGCACATATATGAATACGTGCTAGTCTGGCCATGTGCAGTGAGTCAACTAACTGCTCTATATTGTTGTTGTGACGTGAATTCGGCAGGACTGCCTAGCTCTCACAATATGATGCAAGCCTTGCTTTGAGTCCGTTACATTGTGATAAAATTCTGAAAACTGATTGGTCAAATGCTGACGCAAAATAGAATCAGATTCTATTTGGTGTTACATTTCGTCTGACATGCAGTGTTAACGTGCCTAGTGGTCGTAGCAATAATTCTAACTAAAGTTGAGATTTCACTACACTGTATTAGTTGCCTCGCACTAAGGTCCTGCCACAAATAAGATTATCATTAAATTTTGTGTACTAAAGTTCCAAAGTAGAATTTCACATATCAGTATCACACAGTAGTAGTATTTAATTATACAAGCCTTTTATTAATTAAGGCTCTCAAAAATTTGTTGTGTTGAAGTACTATGGGAACTTCCCATTCTTTTTTTGTGTATATCAAATCTCAATCCATTGCTTCATTATTGAGTTACAGTATAATCATGTATTAACCTTGTGACATTAAACTATACACTATAGTACATATAAAGTCATTACATCCTAATTTTGAGGACATCATGAACGTGAACAGACTTTAATGCTGATGTGTAATACTGTATAGTACATTCAAAGTACAGTGTACTTCACTCACAATGTACACTGTAGTCAATGGAAATACAGTTATAGCTTAATAATATCAGGTACTATATACATACATGTACATTGTGTATTATCACACATCATGTACATGTACATGTATTAATGACAAGTCATCCTTATGTTTAAAATAGATAATCGCTTTCAATTGATCTGTTGTTCCATTCATTCTTCCTTCACTTATCATTCTAGCAGTCACCTTTTCAGCCTACATGTATCAATAATTAAAAAAGTGAAATTGAAATAACTATAGTCAGACAATGCCCCTTCTATGTGAGCCACACTCACACATGCAACACAGATCTGTCACTGTCTACAAACCCTATATACATGTATAACCATTGAAGACCATTAGGTAAAAATGTTAATAATAATAAATTATGATTATAATAATTTCTTATTGTACAGCTGGTGCTAGTACTGGCTTCCACCAGCCCCACCTCCAAATTCTGCAATGGATAGGAAACTGGGTAATTCTTGATATGAGATTATCTATCATAGGTCTTGGAGCATTTTATGGAGACTGTGATGAAGAAGAAGCTGCAGTTATGCTAGTATTCCAAAACTAAAGTCTGTTATTCACGATGACCTCAAAATAGGATGTGCTGACTTTTCTATGTATAGTATAAGGCTAATACATTATACTGTAACTCAATAATGAAGCAATTTGCCATACACAAAAATGAGCAGGAAGGATGATTATATGAATATGGTGAATTTAAAAGGATAGTTAGTTCTTCCAAGCTAAAGAATGAACATGATTGACCTTTACTCTGTATTGAATTGGAAGTCAGAAATTACTATACCCTCTAATAATTAAACTCAATCAATACTTTCAATATTTTGGAGTAACAATAAATCAGTATCAAAATTTGAATCACGTGCTACCTATTTTTAGCAGATTTGTATTAAATAAAATTAATTTTATTAAGTTTAGTCTTGTCCACAACACTCGTAGTACTGCACTATGAACATTAGCTGATGAAATTACAATTGTTTGACTATTAATCTTATCTTTACATACAATCATGTGTTTCGTTGTTTGACAGTATCAAATCGGAAAATATTGATATATTCAATATTATGCCTGATATCAGTATCATATCAATAACAGTTAGTATCGCCTGATACTATAGAAAAATCGATACAGTTTCATGGCATTGATTACTAAACTGAATTGCTTTGCATATGCACATATACCGGTATGAATGCATGTCAGTCTGGCCATGTGTAGTGAGTCTACTAGTCTATATAGTGGCTGTGAATTCATCTGCTTCTTCAGCAACAGTCAAACATATTCATTTAAGTAATCAATACTCACAAATACAAATACTAGAGCACCAAGTATCAAAAAACAATTTAAAATTTTGTAATCACCAATTGCTGACTTGCTGTACAGTAGCCTTTTCTTCAGGCTCTCAAAAATTTGTTTTATAATGGAAAGCTCCTGATGCTTGTATCAATTATAAGAAGCTGACATGCGTGTCCTTTTTAAGTAATAATACTAATTATCAAGCTATACTCAAGCCCTGAAGCAGGCTCTCAAAAATTTGCTTTAACAAATACAAAGACTAATCCATGTGCAAAGTGGTCAAGCTTGGTTTATAAAGCCTCATGTTGTTGAGTACATTGTGGGTTTGGTTAACATACATTTAATTATATTCATGACTTCCTACATTCACATATGTGTTCAGTATGCACTGAATGTACTAGTTCGTGCTTCATGTAAGCCTTCATAAAATAATTAAAATATATAATGGTACTAGTACACGTCTATCATAGGAGTAGGGTTTCCATCATAGTATTGTGATGTAATACCAAATTTTTATTAAAGTTTACTCTTGTCCACAACATTCGTAGTTACTACCTACAAATACAAATACTAGAGCACCAAGTATCAAAAAACAATTTAAAATTTTGTAATCCACCAATTGCTGACTTGCTGTACAGTAGCCTTTTTATTCAGGCTCTCAAAAATTTGTTTTATAATGGAAAGACTCCACTTACATTAGCAGTAAGGAACTGATCCACCTAACCGGCTCAGCTTTGGTTTATAAAGCTGCATGCTCTTCAGTATATTGTGGGTTTAGTTAAATATCCCCAATTATATTCATTATTTCCTGTACAGCTTCAACCATAGTACGCATGCGTACAATACAGCACTGGCTTCTACCAGCCCCACCTCCAAATTCTGCAATGGACAATTTGGAAATGCAGTATAGAAAGTTGGGTGATACTGATATGAGGTTATCTATCATAAGTCTTGGAGGACTTTATGGAGAGTATGACGAAGAAGAAGCTGCAGTCACACTTAGGCTAGTATTGTGAAACTAATGTCTGTTCACATTCACGATGACCTCAAAATTACGATGTACTAAGTTTTTTTTAATGTAATACAGTGTATAGTTTAATATCATAAGGATAATACTGTAATGAAGTAATGAAGCAATGGATTGAAATTAGACACACAAAAAATGGGAAGCTCATTTGAAACTAAAATTATGAACATTTTTCTGAGGTCATTGTGTACGTGAATGACCTTTAATTCAAGTCATAATCTAAAATCAGTTATGATTGTTTATAGAGCTGCAATAGATAAAGGGATTAACTATATTGATACTTCACCATTTTACGGAGAAGGTCGTTCAGAAACATTCATTGGTCAAGCATTGAAAGGAGTTCCTCGAGACAAGTTCTACATTGGTACTAAAGTTGGTCGATATAAATGGGAAGTTACTCAGAGTTTTAATTTCTCTGCTGAAAGAGTGACCCAGAGTATTGAAGAAAGTTTACAAAGACTACAACTGGATTATGTTGATATTCTTCAGGTATATTTAATAACAACTCACTACATAACATCATTTGAGTGCATCATTATATAGATACCATAAATCTATTCCCATTCCAATATTCATTAAAAGAGTCTGGGAATGAAACTAAGATTTAAAGACCAATATTCATTAAAAGAGTCTGGGAATGAGACTAGCTAATATTTATTAATAGAGTCTGGAAACAAGACTTGGGTTTATAAACCCTATAGCCACATTCCTATACTCTATTAATTAATATTGGAATAGAAATCTGGTCCATGGAGTACAAATCAATACACACTTGTAATCAATAAGGACTGTACTGAATATCTTGGACTACCTTGGAGCATTAAAGATGTCCACATTACAGGAGAACCAATGTACACAGTACTACTACTAACCTTTTCTACTATTACATACATACAGGTACATGACGTGGAGTATGCCCCTTCAATAGATCTCATAATTAATGAAACCCTTCCTGCTGTACATAAATTGAAAGAGAAAGGTCTTTGTAGATACATCGGAATAACTGGATACCCTCTGGATATCATGAGGAATATCATAACTCGAAGTAGTGTCAAAATAGACAGTATTCTATCGTATTGTCATTTATCTCTTAACGATAATTCATTAACTGAACATTTTGAGTTTTTAACTCTCATAGAGTTCCTATTATCTACGCAAGCCCTCTTAGTCTCGGTCTTCTAACAGAATCGGGAGGTCAACATTGGAACCCTGCTTCACAAGAGATTAAAGATGCTTGTAGGAGAGCTGTAGAATACAGCAAAGATCAAGGAGTTGATATTACACGATTAGCAGTGAATCATTCTACCAGTTATAATGAGGTGTCCAGCATGTTAATTATATTCTAGTCCTAAATACTTTTGTGTGTATAGTACACCTTTGGTGTTGCATTTTTAACTCACTAGCTACTATTAGTTTTGAAAGTTTTTTATAATATGACTACATGAGAACCCTAACTTTAAACTGTAATCTAACACTAAGCTTGAAAACCCTACTGAACTATTTCAAGAAATCATTAACTCCATTTCATCAAGTTTGGGCTAGTATTATTGTATGTATACTTACATTTCAGTGAATATGATATTTTGATTTATAGGTAGTAACGACGCTAATAGCAACTAAAGATATGAAAATGTTGGAGAAGAATATTCATTCTGCATTGACTCGACTCACAGAGACTGAGAAACAAGTCAAGGCTGAGATTGAAGAGAGATTTTTCAAACCTTTATCACAAAGACATTGGGAAGGAGTCGATGTAGAGAGATATTGGAAAGAACTAGAAATTGCTAGAAAATAATGTCTTATTTTTAATAAACCCTTTTGATCAAAAGCTGTATGGGTTCGTATTACTAGTTATATTTATATCTTGATAATGTCAATATCACAATTAATACTTACATAATGATAAGCATCACAAAATGTGGGTTATTGCATGTGCCAAAATCCTGAATTACTGGTTAATTCAACATTCGATTAGTTGCTGTACTTTCAACCAATGATGAACAAAGCCATATTACTAAAGGTCATTCATATTTACCTCGACCTCAGAAAACGTTTTGGAAATTTCGTTTAAAATGATCAACAACAGTTGTTTTACTAGAAGAAAACATTTATACAAGTATAAACACTAAATTCTATGAATAAGGCTGAAAGAGGAAAGTGAAAAAAGGCTGGTACTACTGGGACTTCAGCCACCAGTATACTCCTCATCCTCGATTTACTTCACCAATTTAAAGTTCATTACAAATACCAAATGTTTTGATAGCTATTCATATTGATGTATATACCAAATCATTCAGATCTACACAGTACAAGTATATTCGTTTCTAAATATATTCTTTCCTAAATATAATTATATTCATTTGTATTAATAATCCATGCTTCAAAATTTATCACAAACAAAGAAACCTTTCTAATGGCTGTACATGTATACCGGCAAAAACATGAACCATTTGTTTCAAACAGTTCAGGACTTAAACATACAATTAATTAAATGTTTCAGTATCAAGTACTACTTTTAACTGCTTTCCAATACAGTTCAGGCTCCACTCCTTCCCAATGTCTTTGAGATAAAGGAGTGAAATATGTCTTCTCAATATAGTCTTTCACTTCTTCCTCTTTGTTGGTCAATGGACGTAAAGCTCCATCAAGGTTCTTGTCCACTGTAACAGTATCGCACATACTCACAAGTGTCGTTACTGCCTGCATGAAAATACATGATATAAATAAGTTTAGACAACATTAGATCAGAGAGACGATAAAGATGATTTTGTTAACACTATGTCAACATTTAGCGATAATTTCAGAAAAAAATATTTTAAGTGGATACATTAAATTTAGCATCATGTAGTAGAATCACACTGAGCTGAACTTGAGGTCACTATAGGTTCATTTACCATGGTAACCACCTATATCATTCATATCATGAATTTATATTGAGCTTTGATTCAATTCAAAGTGATCCTTCTTTAGTCATTCATTCTTAATTAATAATACTATCAAGGAAGCAACATAACAAAATTGCTTATTAAATTTCTCACCTCCTCAAATCCTGTTGAGTAACTCATTGCAAGCCTTGATATATCTACTCCCTCCTTTACACAATATTCAACAGCTCTCAGACAAGCTGTTTTTATTTCTGGTAGAGCAGGATGCCAATCCTGAATTCCAGTCTCAGTCAGCAGACCCATTCCCACGGCACAAGCATTAATGATGGGTATCCGATGTGTTTTGAAAAATTCAAAGTGATTGATTAGGGAATTATCGTTGAGTGATAAACGGCAATATGAGAGAATACTATCAATTTTCACGCTACTCTTTACCACTAGTTCTCTTAAAGGGCCCAGAGGGTATCCTGTAATTCCAATATAACGACAAAGACCTCTCTCTTTGAGTCTCTCCACTGCCGGGAGTGTTTCATTGAGAATTACATCTAGAGAAGATGCAAATTCTACATCGTGTATTTGTAACAAATCTACGGAATCAAGCTGAAGACGTTTCAGACTTTCTTCGGCACTTTGTGTGACCTTTTCAGCTGTGAAATTAAACATATTGGGTATATCGAGTTTATATCGTCCCACTTTAGTTGCAATGAAATATTTGTGTCGTGGTATTTTTTTTAGAGCTCGACCTAGGAATTTCTCCGAATGTCCTTGCCCATACCAATAAGCTGTATCAATGTAATTTATTCCACGATCTATTGAATACCTACAAAATGAAAAATAGATTATAAATGTAAGGAATGGTGATTATCGAAAGACCTCATGTTGGTGAAGTAAACTTACTCTAAGGCTTTGATTGCTTCTTGCTCATCGTATGGACCATAGTTCCTCCCATATCCTGATCCTCCTAAACTGATAATGGACAGCTTCATATTAGTGCTGCCAAGCTGTCTATACCTCATAGCTTGAGCCATCCTTTTTTTTTTTTAGTTTGCAGAAAAAGTAGGAGTGGCTCAATTTGGTTACTGCGCATGCGCAATCGCGCGCTTTAAATAAAGCACGATCGAAGGTCATCTTCCTAACTTCCTTCCGTCTAGTCAGTGTTTGAATCATACAAAAGTATTCCAGTAAGCTTACATCTGCTCAGGACTCTGTCAAACCCACTGAATTGGTTTGCAAGTACTGGAATCACATATTCAAGAGTATGGATGTTGTTACAAAGACATCAGCTGGAACTGAATCAATTGTCTCAAATGAACCTCATAAAAGATTTAATAATGAAGGAAGCCAATCCCCTACTATAACATCTTATGTTCCTTCAAAACTACCCCCTACAGCAATGGTTGCTCCTCTAGTCGGTTACACACCCCCTCAAAAGTCACAACTAGTACCTCAGTATGATCCCAAAGCCTACAGTCCCACAAGTAGTCCTATTATAAGTCGCCACACTACCGAGCGACATGATTATATAAGTCACGCATTTTCATCTCCCAGTTTGGATCGAATTCACGAGAGGTCACTTTCACATGGTGGAAGTCCACCTATTAAAGGAGAAATCACTACTCAGAAGTTGCGTAGTTTAATGAACATATTGAGTGAAAAGAGTCAAATCATTGACAGGTTTGTTAGCATTATATTATTGTGTTGTGTAGCTTGTGTTGGTGCAGAAGAAGTATCATTGTTGAGTAGATCAACTAGGATATACGGCACCTCATTAAAATTCATAGGACACACCCCTCAATCCTAGGGTCTCTTGTTGTTATGGTTTCAAATAAACCATTGCCATGCCCACTTCTGGTGGCATATATCCTAGTTGAGCTTTGGTTAAAATTGATTGTAAAATTTACTAACTTGGATTCAAGAAATGTCATGTGTAAGTATTTTGTTTTGGTTGTCAAAATGATACAAGGAATTTCATTTTATTAGGTTTGCCATACAATGTCCATTTATAATGGTTTGTACTGTACTGTACTTTGTCAAATAGAGGCAAGGAATGTCATATAGTAGTCATACTATACTGTACTTTATAAGAAATGTTGAAATAATTTTGTATTTATGTACTATGGTATGGTATATGAATTATATTAGGTCAGTTGTATAGGTATTGTAACTAATATCATAGTGATTTGTATTGGGTTTGTATTGTACTCAATACAGCTACTTTGGCTGAAGTTATTAACTAATATCATGCAACTAATTGTATTTGTTTTGTATGTACTCTGCATAATAGAGCTACTTTAGCTGAGGTTGGTTGTCTCATTAACTAACCTCATGTAGCCATTTATATTGGGTTTGTACAGTTGTACTGTACTTAATAGACCTACTTTGGCTGAAGATAGTATTCTGGTTGATTCTAGGAATCACAAACATGATGTTGTAGTATGTTATGGTACATAAATTATAGTACATGTAGGTGTATAGGATACTATAGGTGTAGACATTGTTATGGTTATTATCAGATTGTATATATTCTGTACATACTGTACTTCAGTGGAATTGTATTTATGAATACCAATTGCATTTGTTTTGTAGTGCAATAATGACTACTTTTAGTTATAGTTATAGTATGTCTGGTTTCTCAAATTTTTAGTTTAGTTATAGTTTAATTAACTAAATAATATTAGGCTTACTAAAAGGGCTTTAGTTTTAGTTAACTAACTAAAAGTGCCCATTATTGGTCAGTTTTCATTTTAGTTAGTTGTAGTTATTACAATAGACTTGTAATTTAGTTATAGTTTAGTTAACTAAATGTCACATTACCTTACTAAAAGAGGTTTTAGTTATAGTTATTTCAGTACACTTGTAATTTAGTTATAGTTTAGTTAACTAAAAGTCAAAATACCTTACTAAAAGAGGTTTTAGTTATAGTTATTCATGTAGTTAACTAAAACAACACTTACTTTGGGTTAAGTTGGTTGTTATTTACTAACCTTAAAGGAATCTCATGAAGCCATTTGTACTACAGCCATAGAAGTATTGATATTTGTCAATTGTTAGTAGAATATAGCATTTTATAAAAGTGGTATGATTGTTAATTTAACTAACACAATATGGTCACTAATACCTGATATATTGAAATGCAATAACCCATTGAAGGATTTATTTTGAAACACCAGTTATAATCTAATTTACACTTTTATGAATGTTAATAATATCACCATAATACTTAACCACAGAATATGAAAGAATTGCCCATAAGGCTATCACTATATAATTGGGTCCAAACTAGTCTGGCATAGCCGCCCACTTCGCTAAGAGGGCGGCTACGACTAGGTCCAAACTATATATACATGTATATATATAATTATATATATATATGCATGTGTTTTTGTCACCTGGATGAGTATGTGTTGGTTAAGGAAGTTGTATTTCGTGTAGCTTTACTTTTGACCGTATATTACAAGGACAATTATATTATGATATAACAAGCCCATTTTTGTAGGCTCTCAAAAATTTAGTTACTAGAAAATGATAAATTTCAAGAGCAACAACAACTTCCTTTTATTCTCAGCTGTTGGTGACACTATTGTGGGTTTAGTAATTACATAGTTTAATGATATTCATAAATACAATTCCTTCAATGTGATATAGTTTTCATATGGCTTTAATGAATGTTGTGTGACTTTTATGTATTACATATAACAAGCCTATTTCCTATTTAGTAGGCTTTCAAAAATTTGTTGTCAAACTACTAGGATTACCAGATTACTACATGATATAAATTTCAAGAGCAACAACAACTTCCTTTTATTCTCAGCTGTTAGTGACACTATTGTGGGTTTAGTAATTACACAGTTTAATGATATTCATAAATGTAGTGTGCTGGGAACATGTGGCTTGATAAGCCTATTGTATGTTGCATTACAGGCTTTTTTAAACTCTTGAGTAAAACTGAATTCCATGAGGAACAACAAATCCCTTTTATACTCAGCTGTTGGTGACACTATTGTTGGTTACACGATTTAATGACATTCATAAATACAATTCCTTCAGTATGCTAATAGCCCCTATGATAGTGATGGGTGATTCGACACCAAAAGTACTCGTTACTTCGATATCACGTCTAAAGTTTCTGGTACTGAGTAATGTCCAAGTACCAATACCGATCCAATCACCACACCTCTATTTTAATCTGACACACCCATTCAACAGAAACATTTACATTCACATAGCACATCCAAATTTTTAACTTAATTTGTATAAAAATGTAAGCACATGCATTATCAAGTATCAGTATTGAACTGGATGCCATCGATACTGATTCCCAAATTACTTGGTATTGTATTCAGTGCCACCACTATACTAGGTGTATTACATAATTTACATAACACTTATTTATAACAAGCCTATTTTAGTAGGCTCTCAAAAATTTTATCAATAAGGATGGAAAAACTCCCCTTGAATGAAGCTAAATTGTGTGAGGCACAACAAATCCTTTTATTCTCAGCTGTTGGTGACACTATTGTGGGTTTAGTAATTACACAGTTTAATGATATTCATGAATACAATTCCTGTGTGCTGAGAATATGTAGTTTTCATAGGTCTATGGCCTCTCTGTGGATACTGTGTGACTTTGATGTGTTACATTACATGGCCTATTTATAATTTTAGTAGGCTCTCAAAAAATTTTTATGACTAGGACCATAATCAGGAGACCATACTCATGAGGAACGACAAATCCCTTATAGCAACTGTTAGTGACACTTTTATGGGTTTAATAATTACACAATTTAATTATATTCAGTGTTCTGGGATCCTATGGTTTTCACAGGTCTAGTCTCTGTGACTATTGTCACATCTGGGTGCATTTTGTGTTATTACTAGTGATGTGTGCCTGCGGTGCTTGAGGTTTTAGTCTTGTCCCTATTCCCAGACTAGAATTACCAATCAAATCTACTAATTCATGTGATAGTGAAATTTGATAGGTCGATTCCTTTGGTTGTAACTTCAAGCAACCTGAAGCATTCAGTATAATCATTCAGTAGCTAATTAATTTCATATCATTAACTATTAATTATAATATAAACTCTATTAATTATTACAGACAAAAGCAGACCATATCAAAGTTACAACTAGAGTGTCGTGAAAAGGAATCGCAATTGAAAAAATTCAACAGATCAGAAGTTAGTTGTAACACTTACATCTGTCAGAGTGTCGTAGGTTCAAACCCCACCTGAGGCAACTCATTTTTCATTTTTTCATTTGCCTCAGGTGTCTATCTTTCTTTCCATCTCAAGTCACATTTCTAACTCAATTAATGAATTAGTGTTGTATAATTTACTGCTTGATATTCTATAATGGGTATACATTACTTAGGTCATCAATGTATATATGACGTGACAGACATATACATGGGTATACATTACTATGTATTACATTGTGTACATATATGTACATGTATAATTATAATGGGTATACATTACTTAGGTCATCATCGTATATATGACGTGACAGACATGTACATGGGTATACATTACAATGTATTACATTTTGTACATACACTGTATATGTACATGTATAATTATAATGGGTATACATTACTAAGTGATGTATTACGTTGGGTACATATATGTACATGTATAATTATAATGGGTATACATTAGTAAGTGATGTATTGTATTACGTTGGGTACATATATGTACATGTATAATTATAATGGGTATACATTAGTAAGTGTATGTATTGCATTATGTACATGTATAATTATAATGGGTATACATTAGTAAGTGATGTATTGTATTACGTTGGGTACATATACATGTATGTACATGTATAATTATAATGGGTATACAATAGTAAGTGATGTATTGTATTACGTTGGGTACATATACATGTATGTACATGTATAATTATAATGGGTATACATTAGTAAGTGTATGTATTGCATTATGTACATGTATAATTATAATGGGTATACATTAGTAAGTGATGTATTGTATTACGTTGGGTACATATACATGTATGTACATGTATAATTATAATGGGTATACAATAGTAAGTGATGTATTGTATTACGTTGGGTACATATACATGTATGTACATGTATAATTATAATGGGTATACATTAGTAAGTGATGTATTGTATTACGTTGGGTACATATACATGTATGTACATGTATAATTATAATGGGTATACATTAGTAAGCTGTACCTTATATTGCTTAGTGTACATCACCTGGTTTATTGTTTATTGTTTATTGTTTATTTTCAATGAAGTCAGTGAATACTTGTTATAACATCTTTTAGTCATAATTATTATAATATAATATATTATAGTACATATACATGTACAGTACATGCACATGCGCATGTATATGTACATGTACATGTACTATAGAATCACCTCATAATAATATGCTTTGTTTTAACATTCTAGTTTATAACAGATGTACCCTCTTCTTCCTCCTCCTCCTCTTCGGCTATCTCAGCTCCTGTACAAGTGGATATCCTATCAAGAAAATTAGAGTAAGAATCCATCAAAGCAGTTGTTTAAGATCACTGTCATTACACATACAATTGTAATGTAGTTAGTTACATGTACCATTTTATATCATCGTGTTAGTCCTTGTGGCATTGTATTATTAGTAGTGTTTATTATTTGGTACAGTATACATGTATTGTGTAGTGACACTATACTCAAATGTACATGTATTGTACATGTACAATCAATATTTATAAATGTATTGTACAATGTACAATCAATATTTGTACATGTATTGTACATGTACAATCAATATTTGTACATGTATTGTACATGTACAATCAATATTTATAAATGTATTGTACAATGTACAATCAATATTTGTACATGTATTGTACATGTATAATCAATATTTATAAATGTATTATACATGTACAATCAATATTTGTACATGTATTGTACATGTATAATCAATATTTATAAATGTATTGTACATGTACAATCATTATTTATAAATGTATTGTACATGTATAATCAATATTTATAAATGTATTGTACAATGTTGTAGTACACTTTACATGTATGTGTATGTGTGTGTAAATATTTACATGTGCACATAACTATGTACTTTCAGGAAGTTTTAATTATTGATTACATTCAATCCATTGTACATGTATGTACATGTACATGTACTTTCAGGAAATTTTAATTATTGATTACCATTGTACATGTACATGTACTTGTACTTTCAGGAAGTTTTATTGATTACATTCATTCCATTGTACATGTACATGTACATGTACATGTACACACATTACAAGAGACAATAATACAGAGTCAGTCACATGATGTCAGTCACATGATATCAGATCCATGTGTAACTTCTCATTTGTCTATCTCATGTATCACTATATCTATCTATCCATTCATCCTCTCTATTTATCTATAGTTCAATGTACTATGAACTCGACAATACCAAAACAGATTTGGATACTACTCAGAACAAGGTAAAATCTGTTCACATTCACAATGACCTCAAAAGATGTAATGAATTTATAATATACTATAACTACATTGTATAATGAGTGGTGTTGTTTGGTAACATTGTTCAAATCAATCATGACTTTTTAAAATTAATCTTCATTGATACACGCACACACATTCAAATCTGTTATTAATCATTGACCAATCAAATTGCTTCTGTGTAATTGTACAAACATTGACCAATCAAATTGCTTCAGTGTAATTGTACAAACATCGACCAATCAAATTGCTTCTGTGTGATTGTACAAACATTGACCAATCAAATTGCTTCTGTGTAATTGTACAAACATCGACCAATCAAATTGCTTCAGTGTAATTGTACAAACATTGACCAATCAAATTGCTTCAGTGTAATTGTACAAACATCGACCAATCAAATTGCTTCTGTGTAATTGTACAAACATTGACCAATCAAATTGCTTCTGTGTAATTGTACAAACGACCAATCAAATTGCTTCAATGTAATTGTACAAACATTGACCAATCAAATTGCTTCTGTGTAATTGTACAAACATCGACCAATCAAATTGCTTCAGTGTAATTGTACAAACATCGACCAATCAAATTGTTTCAGTGTAATTGTACAAACATCGACCAATCAAATTGCTTCAATGTAATTGTACAAACATTGACCAATCAAATTGCTTCAATGTAATTGTACAAACATTGACCAATCAAATTGCTTCAATGTAATTGTACAAACATTTGACGCACATCTTATTTATAAAGATACTCTATTTCTCAGTTACAAGACAAAGAGAGATATTGTATGGAGTTAGAAAAACAAGTAGAAGAGACTCAGACCAAGGCCAAAGCATTGGAGTGAGTCTATTAAGTGTAATATCATTTCAAGGTTTTGAAGAAACAGCAGTCTTAATGTTTGTGATCTATTTTTGTACTTCGTAGACAACAAGCAGAGAAACTTCAAGGTTACCTTGGCAACATGCCTACAATGGAGGAACACTATGGATTGAAGGAACAAGTCACTGATCTTCATACCCAGTGTACCGTTTTGAGCGAACAGCTCAAAGAAAAAGATGATGATTTTGAGAAACTTAGAGATAGATTAAAAGAAAAGGTTAGTCTTTGGCGATCTACGATTATAAATGTATAATTATATATGTACATGTACACATGTATACATGTATGTGTATCTGTAACCCACCAAACATGTAAACATGTATATATCAACATGTACACATATACATGTATACATCTTCTATAAAGTATATGTATCTGTAACCCACCAAGTTACCATCTTGTATCCATATCTACATGTACGCGTATATGTGTACACATGTACATGTATATACATCTGTGAACTACATATATACATGAAAATTCATGTGCCTAGCATGCTAGCAATAAGCGTAGACAAACACACACACACAAACCGCCACAAGGGTTTATAAACTATCTGCATGCACACATGTACATGTATATCTATTTCACATATTTATATCTATTTCAGGAAGAATCACTTTGTGACAGATTATCTGAACTTGTTAAAATTAGACAAGAAAATAATGACTTACAGTTAGTTATTTATTAATACATGTAGATCTATCCATTCATCAATCATTTATCGTTCTATAAATATAACCATTCCTTAGTCATCAATCCATCCATTCATACATCCCATCAAAATGTTTGATGTGTTTTGAAGCATGGGCTAAATTGGCTCAACAATGGTTAGTGTGTGTGCGCCATTGGGAATACACCTTGAGTCAATTAACAGTTAATGCTGTTAGTGATAATATAATCGTAACTAACTGCACCATCTGGCCCAGAGAGAACTGTGCAGTGCCAAATAAGAAGCTCTTTGGGTCAATGGTACACCATATGAGCTTATCAATAACTCTGAATCCAACTTATTCTTCAATTCATCCATCTATCATTCATTCATTCCATTCATCTATCCACATTGTAAGCTGACATTTTCCTCTTCTCTCCCTCGACACAGAGTGAGAGTACATTCACAAGATAGAAGGATACTCGAACTTCATTCTGATAGTTCACAATTAAAAGTTGAATTACAGAAATTACAAGAGGTTAGTTACTAGCATATCTATTCATCTGTCCTCGACACCTCATAATGTCTCCTTTTCCTATTAGTTATTGTCAGGTTCAGACAGCAAACTACAACACGAGCTTCACTCCATGAGAGAAAGACATCGACAAAGATTCTTAGATGCAACTGCTAAATTAAAAGAACAACATAAGAATGTAGTTAAAAGAAATAAAATACTTGAACTACAATTAATTAAAAACTCGGTGAGTCTCAGTGGTATCTATCCATTAACCTATCTCTCTATTCACTATATTTATTTGTACGTCTATGTATCCATGCATTAGTCCATCTATTTGTCTGACCTGTCATCCATCCAGTCATCCATCAATCCATCCATCTATTTTTCCATTCACTATATCTATTTATTCATATATTCTTTCCTCCATCTATTTGTCTGACCAGTCATCCATCTAGTCATCCATCCATCCATCCATCCATCCATTAATCCATCTAGTCATCCATCCGTCCATCCATCCATCCATCCATCCATCCATTAATCCATCTAGTCATCCATCCATCCATTCATCCATCTAGTCATCCATCCGTCCATCCATCCATCCATCCATCCATCCATCCATCCATCCATCCATCCATCCATCCATCCATCTATCCATCCATCCATCCATCCATCCAGTCATCCATCCATCCATCCATCCATCCATCTATCCATCCATCCATCCATCCATCCAGTCATCCATCCATCCATCCATCCATTCATTCATCCTATCAATATAGGATGCTATCACTGCATTAAGTAATGAATTACAAATCAAACAAGGTACTATTGGAGAACTCAAATCATCAATGAATGATGTAAGTATCTACATTGTGTTACTATATTTAGAACACATTAATAATTATGTAATGTTACTCTATATGTTACTATATTTAATTATGTAATGTTACTCTATATGTTACTATATTTAGAACACATTAATAATTATGTAATGTTACTCTATATGTTACTATATTTAGAACACATTAATAATTATGTATTGTTACTCTATATGTTACTATATTTAGAACACATTAATAATTGTATAATACTTTTCAGCTTGTAACACAAAATCAGTCACTTGTACATCAAAATCTCAGTTTACAAGAAACACAGTCAGAGGTAAGTACATGTAGCTCAGATAATAAATATCACATGTTTGGGTATATTTATAAACATATTTTTTATCAGCAGTTAGCGAGAGCTGTTAGCCCTGTACCTGGACAAAATATTGAATTAACTCAGAAACTATCACAAGAGGTATTTATATTATTACAAAAATGTAATGAGTGATTACTTGTATATGTAGATCAGCATTCCCTACATTTACATGTACTGCACCTCTTCATTCTCTCATGTACTTGCATACCAGTGGTCTCTCTAAATATGTACATGCTAAGATTTCTTCGTGTGTGAAGAGCTCTCAAACTAGATTTGCACACAGATTCTTTCTAGAACAGCCAGTATGGCTACTTATTTTCTAAGCCATTGTGGCTGCTCATTTTCTAAGCCATTGTGGCTGATTGTTACTTTTCTAAGCCATTGTGGCTACTCATTTTCTAAGCCAATGTGGCATGGCTGCTTATTTTCTAAGCCATTATGGCTGCTTATTTTCTAAGCCATTGTCGCTGCTCATTTTCTAAGCCATTGTGGTTGCTTATTTTCTAAGCCATTATGGCTGCTTATTTTCTAAGCCATTGTGGCTGCTAATTTTCTAAGCCATTGTGGCTACTACATGTACATGTACATAAAACTACATTTTTCTGCAAAACAAAAGCTAAAATCTTTTAGCATTACCTGTTCGCCAAAATTATTTCAATTGATAACAGTGAACCACAAATCCATAAAAACCTTATTAATACATTCGTGAGCACCCCTTTTTCTCTAGCTAGAATACTGTCCTATATACATGTATATACCTGTTGTCCTTTAGCTCTACTATTTAACTTCCTCTGTTTTCTAACTTTTCTTACAATTCATTTTTTCTTGCATGGTGTACATTCATGCACTCCTTTTATGTACATGTACATGTACCAGTAACTCTTCTATTTATTAATTCCTTACTTTGAGAAACAAGACATACTATAATTATAACTAAAAGTGGTCATTATTATCATACTAAAACAACACTAGTATATATACAACCAAACTTCCTCTATTCTCTTGTAGTTAACATCATGTGTAGAGGATTTTGAATCTCTTGTAAGTCTTGCTTCATCAATATTAGAAGGAAAAGATCCTAATACATCACTGTTACTAGGAGTGAAAGGTGTGTAATAGTTTACATTCACTATGACCTCAGAAAATATTAGTAACTTTAGTTTGGAATGACCAACAATCAGAGTTTTTGATATGTTTTGAAGCTTGGGCCAAGTGTGTGCACCATTGGGAATACATCTTGAGCCAATTAACTAAGAGTTAATGCTGTTAGTGACAATATAATCATAATTAACTGCGCCATTGGCCCAAAGAGAGAACTGTGCAGTGCCAAATAAGAAGGTCTTTGGGCCAATGGTGTGCCATATGAGCTCATCAAAGACACTGCCAACAATTTTATTTCCTGTACCATTTTCATATAATTATTCTTCCCATTCTTTTTTTTGTGTATATCAAATTTCAATCCATTGCTTCATTATTGAGTTACAGTATAATCACGTATTACCTTTATGACATTAAACTATACACTATATTACATATGAAGTCCTCACATCCTAATTTTGAAGTCATTGTGAGAATGGGAACAGATCTTTATGCTGAGTTGTCTGTTGAAGTCTCATTTTCATGTGATGACACTGGAATCAGACCTGACCTTATGATATTAAACTATACACTATATTATATATAAATTCATCACATACTAATTTTGAGGACATTGTTAAATGTGAACAGACTTTGTAATAATCTTTATGCTATAGGGAGTGGTTTTTCTGTTGAACCCTCATTCTCATGTGATGACACTGGAATCAGACCCGAGAAACAGTTAGAACATGTACAGAAACTCCATAGTGAAGTGGAAAGGCTAAGGACAGTGTTAACTGAACAATATGCAGATCAAATGGCCAGTCAATGTACAGTACAATAGATCTGCACAATGACTAACAGTGTGTATATATAAAATATAGACACACATATATTATGCTTTTATCAAAGATACATGCTTACGTCTTAATGAAATACTCCAAGTCAATTACTTTTGATTATTAATATTTATTATAATCAATTATGAATCAAACTTATGTTTTTGCTTATAATAACAATTATAGCAACGAGAATTGTTCTAATTAAACTAATGTCAAAAGGTGTCAAGTAATTTTGCAAAGGGAAAATGGAGAACAATATTAACTACTTGCAAAGATTGAAACTGTAGTTTATTCAGGTGTCGAGGATATATCACTGAAGCTGTTCAAGAACATTTATTTATAGATGCACTACAGAGACTAACAACTCCAGATGGTGTTCTTATGTTCCTTATGACCAGGAAGTATCTTGGTTACTTAAACTATGAGTTAATCAAAGTATTTCCACAGGCTGTTGAGAATGATGAAAATACAGTACAGTCATTAAACTCTGTTATTCAGGAGTATGAAAAAAAGCATGAAGAATTCCTTTCACCATCTAGTTTTAATACTCTTATTGAAGTGTTCAAAAAATGCAATTCGCTTGCTCCAGATTCTCCCATTGGCCTACCTGAGCTTAAAATTATTCTTGAAAGTGAATGGGAAGGAAAAAGCATTTATGATTGGAAAGAGTTTCTTGATAAGGAGTTTCTTAGTAGTTGGCCATCTCACCTTATCGTTACAGACATACGTAAGAAATGTATTATTCTTACGTGTGTAGTTCTACCCTTTTTCTTACCGGCTGTTCTGAAAGATTTAACGGATCATCAAGTACTGCAAAAGCTGAAGAAACATGGAATAACAATAAAACTTTCCCAGTCAGCAACAAAGGTAGTTGCAATGAGAAATGCTACGACACAAGTGCTTCCCTTGCAGAGATGTATTGCAACTCTCGATTTTACTCAAGATCATATCATTTCAGCTCTTAACTTCTTCTCAAATTACAACCTCACTCTCCAATCTGCAATTCTGAAGAGGGCGTTCTTCTTTCGAGCCTATGAATGTATTGAAAACCGTTCCACTCATCGACATGTTGCCACTCCAGCCATAGAGGACAATGAACTGATATGTTCCTCTGATCCAGTCATTTGGTACGAAATGAATGATGTTGAATCAAAGTGGTTACAGTCGCTTCCTCTACCTCCATATACCAATGCTCCAACTATGGATCAGCTTGTAACCAAGTTAGAACATGTAGCTGTTACATCTCAAAGAGATTTACTAGTCACAATATGGAGGCTTGAAATTATTAAGAAGAATAACAGAGGGCTGTGTTATGAGTTGTTGATGAACATATTAAAATATGGAGGAGTGTTCGTACCAAGAATCTATCCTTATGGGCAACTGCTGTTGCTATACTTCATTTTATTGGAAAACATCGAATAGCCAACGAAATTAAATGGAAATATTCTTTTTGAAGAAATTACTCCATAATCTTTTATTCGTGTTTTTAAAAATCTTCTAGTACTCTTGAGTCCATGAAGATAAAATGTACGGCCATGTATATCAATGAATGATGTAAGAGTCTTGTGAAATACGTCATGTAACTTGTGTTACTATATTCAGAACACATTAGTGATATGTAATGTTTTTCCATGTTACTATATTCAGAACACATTAGTGATATGTAATGTTTTTCCATGTTACTATATTCAGAACACATTAATGATTATGTAATGTTTCTCCATGTTACTATATTCAGAACACATTAGTGATATGTAATGTTTCTCCATGTTACTATATTCAGAACACATTAATGATTATGTAATGTTTTTCCATGTTACTATATTCAGGTGATATGTAATGTTTTTCCATGTTACTATATTCAGAACACATTGGTGATATGTAATGTTTCTCCATGTTACTATATTTAGAACACATTAATGATTATGTCATGTTTTTCCTTTTACTATAATTACAACATAATTATATATCAATATTAATTATGTAATGTTACACTATATTTGGAACACATTTTAATGTTACTTTGTATGTTACTTTATATTTAGAAACATTAATAATTATGTATGTTTTCTCTGTATGTTACTATATTTAGAAACATTAATAATTATGTAATGTTTTCTCGGTCATTACTTAATATAAGGATAGTATAGTAGCTATATTACACATTCTAAATAGTATAATTGTCACGAAAATTTTTGTCCGCTTGAAAAAATTTGTCCTAGGACAAATTTTCGCGTCAATTCACCCGCCAAAAATTGTCTGCGCATGCGAATTTCTGTCCTACAATGCAGTTTCGGTCTCTTCAAAGCTTGCTTCTGTCCCACCATGGAGTTTCACACTTCGTACGACATAATAGCCTGCTGCTCGGTATATTCAGTAAGCATTTTATTATCAAGTATGCATAAGGACGAGGATCTTATCGAACAGGCCTATCTATATTTGACGAAGAAGAAGTACCCGGAGGAATGTACGGCAAGCAGAAAGAGGCAGATAAGGAAGAAGGCAGAGAAATTCACGATTGTTGGAGGAGAACTTTATTACAAGGCGAAAGATAATCAGGTATAGCAACTCAGATCTAACAGTGGACATTATAATCATAGCATGCTGCATACTATTTTTAGATGTTGAGGTATATACAGGAAAGAAAGGAACAGCTAAGGATAGCTTTGGCATGCCACATTGATCCAACCTCAGGCCACATGGGAGTGAAGAAGACCGTGGCTAGAATCAAGGAGAGATTTGCCTGGAAAGGAATCATCAGAGATGTCAAACAGATTGTGGGTTAATTGCAATTGATGTATAATAATTATTATCATTTACAATCTTTTTACACGTATATAGGTATTAAAATGTGATGCATGTCAGCGTGTAAACAGAAAACTTGTCATCGAAAGGGCAGAGCTTCATCCTGTTCCAGTTCACAGTCCCTGGTATCATGTTGGTATTGATTTTGTGGGACCTATTTCTCCACCATCTTCTTTGGGAAACCGATTTGTTCTCACACTGAGTGATTATTTCACCAAATGGGTGGAAGCTGTAGCACTTCCAACCAAGGAAGCTCATGGTGTGGCTACAGTTTTGCTAAAGGTGACAAGTTTGTATCCCAGCCAAATGCTAATATATTATTGTATAATTACATGCAGATATTCATGCGGATGGGTCTGCCAAAACTACTGACCAGTGATCAAGGAGGAGAGTTTCGAAGTGATCTGGATAAGGAAATGATGTCACTGCTTGGAATCAAACGCCACCTTGTTACTCCTTATCATCCTCAGGTACATTAATTATGTTTTTTTCTTTTTGCCTACCTTTTACACTTCTTGTTAATTAAATCCAATGTATCACATAATTAATGGTTTTGCTTCAGCTTAGTTTGTAATGAATCATATTCCTATAATAGCCGATTCTTTAATCTACACAGGCCAATGGTCTTGATGAGCGGTGGAATCAAACAATGAAAAACATGCTGGTGAAGTTCATTGGCACAAGAAAGGATGCCTGGGATGAGCACATTGATGCCTGTGTGTTTGCATACAACACATCCCGACAAGAGTCTACTTTGCATTCACCATTTGAGGTCATGTTTGGACGACAAGCAGTATTGCCTGTAGAGCTTGATACAAACAAAGACGAGGGAAGGCAACTTATAGATGCTTACATCCAAGAACCAAAAGTAAGCATGCATGATAACTTCATCCAAGAAGGCATATATATTGTAAACACCTTCAATATAGATGACCACATTGGACAGTCTCTCAAATCATCGTTTGCATCTGCTTGAGCAAGTAAAGGAAAACATTTTGGCTGCTCAAGACAAGCAAAAAAGAACATATGATATCAAACATGCAAACCCTACATGTTTCCATGTTAGTTGTTCTTGTTTATATATTGACATAATGAGCATTTTTATATTAACCTTAAAGGTGGGAGTATCTGTACTAAAGAAAGATTTTCGCAGAAAGAAACGAAAAGGTGGCAAAATTGATCCTCAATGGCTCGGTCCTTATGAAATAACTGCTGATCTTGGTAAAGGATTCTATGCTCTTAGTGACCTAGAGAGTGCCGAGATTGTCATAAAAAGAGTCAATGGTGCACATCTTAAGCTCTACCATGATCCCTTATCATCAGAATCTGTTGTGGATCTATCACAATATGTAAGTATTTTATACATTACATATACATCACTATGCACCATGATCATCTTGCACAGGAATGTACCAAGTTAGATTCTATCTCTCCACTACCACCACCACTTCTTCCAAAGACATATAATCCTCCACATGATGTAAGCATAAATATAATTTATTCACATTGACTTTGTATTGTGATTGTGCTGTTTTCTCATGCAGGAAAGCTCACTCACACTCAACAATACATACATTGTCTATGTACCCCATGAGGAACACAAACAGCCCTCTTCATCCTCTCCATTTAAGGTAAACCCATCATCTATGAATGTTATTGTGTAAATCTTATTATTATGATTATTTCAACTCTAGGAGAGTTGGTACACAGAGACAGTCCACTTGAGCAATGGTCTTCACTACAGCACTCCTATCACCCATGGAGGCTTTATACCTTCCTTTTTTGAGGGGCAAACTCCGGTATCTGTCATTCACTCAATGACAAAGTCAAATCATTCCAAACTTTACTGCAAAAAGCTTCCATCAGGTATTCCTAAACATCACCAATGGGTGCTTGGACTGACCCTAGTTGAAAAAGACAGTGTCACTAATGGAGAATGGCTCTCTGATAGAATAATTGATGTGGGACAAAAGCTATTAAAGCAAAAGTTTCCTCATGTTGCTGGGCTGCAATGTACATGTCTGGGACAAAAGCTTCAGTTTGCAGTCCAGACAACAGAATTCATCCAGATCCTACATAATGGAAGTGGTCATTGGGTTACTATCTCAAATATTGGCTGTGTTGCTGGGGAAGTTCGACTCTTTGACAGTCTTTCAGTTAAGCCCACAACATACCTCGAGGGACAAATAGCATCCCTGGTTCACACAGACAAAAAATCTCTCATGATCAGGTAAGCAGCACCGTATTCATCTCTTGTGCAACCATAATGAATAACTTATTTTTTAGATGTGCTTCTACACAGAGACAGATTGGGACTAATGATTGTGGTCTCTTTGCATTGGCATTCGCATATGCACTTGCATATGGAAAACAGCCTGGAGAATTCACCTTCAATCAATCAAGCATGAGGGGACATCTCATTCACTGTCTTGAAGTTGGTGAAATCCTTGCCTTTCCCTCAAGACAGAGGAGAAATAAGGCTAAATTTTTCAAGGATTACAACTTAGGAATCTATTGTTCGTGTAGGATGCCCAACCATACACCAACATCTTCCATGATCAAGTGTAGTGGCTGTGGAGAATGGTATCACTTGAATATCTGTGTAACAGTTAATGGAGAAATGCTGAAGAAAGGAGTTAAATGGCTGTGTTATAAATGTTAGCTAATTTCATTATTTTTATTAATTTTTATTTAACAATTTCATATTTTAAGATTTATATTTTACTAACTTACCTTCTTTATGAACAAGAGCAGGAATGATAAAATAGCATTATAACTGCAAAGTGTGTTCCTGGGATAAAATTTAGCTGAAAAACATTATCCTAGGACAAAAATTGGTAACCAAAAATATCCTAGCCTAGGATAGTTTTTGGCTGGGTGGGACAATTTTTGGCATGTCATAAATGTCCTAGGACAAAGTTTTGCGGCTAAATTTTGTCCGATCGGACGAAATTTAGCTGCAAAATTTTGTCCAGTGGGACAATAATTTCTGTGACAGTACAATATACCTATTACTATTATAAATCATTCGCTTGTGTTACAGTTAAAATTATGTATTGTGAATTTTGAGTCTCACTTCATCAATACTGAAAGACCTAACAAAAAAAAGGCTAACATATCAGTAAAATCATCTTTGTGTAGGTAGTGGGTTTGTCTGCTGAAGCATGTGGATATAGTGAATTGTTCTAATTAAACGAATATACAAAGTAATTTTAGAAGGAGAAAAAATTAAAATGGACAACATTATAAAGTTTCAAGCATTGAAGAGATTCTTCTGTCATGCAGTCCCCAGTAAGTTAAACTATTAATGAATGGAATGTTGATAGATAGATAATATTTTTAAATAAATAAATGGGCTGATAGATATATTTAAAATGTATAAGAGTGGAAAAACAAGTATAATATAGATATATATATAATATAATGCACTAATTATATATTATGTATATATTATAACTATAATAATTATGTTGTTAGGTTTTAGACACCGCAAGGTCATGAACAATCATTTACTTATCAAGGATTCTTTTTTCTACTCTTAATCTAATGCTTGTATGTAAACAAACAGATAGTTTCGTGAGCCAGACTCCTCCCCTTTTTGAGAATGAACAGCGGGGAGGGAGTCTGGTCAATCGAGTTGACTTTTCTGTCCCAGCTAAGAGACCACATGTAAACTGTGAATATCGTTATTATCATTTATTCTACATCTATGTTAAAAACTAAGATAGCTAATGAACAAATGATACATGAGTTTGCTAAGAATTTGTGTTTACTTTGAAGATGATGTAGAAAGAAGCAGTAGCTGACTTTTCACAGGAAGTGATGCACTCTCTTGCCTACAGACCAGGTTTGGGAAGTCTCTCCATTCCTCGCAATTTATGATCGTTTTTTAAATCTTCCAGGAACATCATATGTAGTTTTAAAAGCCAAAAGAGTAACAATAACAGTTTTTAAAAACTTTTCACTCACCATCTTCTAACAAGTAGTAACGATATTCACAGTTTACATGTGGTCTAATTTCATACCAACACCTGCGACCAAATTCCTTAGCTGGGACAGAAAAGTCAACTCGATTGACTAGATTCTCCCTGCCGTCTGATGTCAAAAAGGGGAGGAGTTTGGCTCGCAAGATTAACAGATTGATTATGTATTTGTTATTGCTACCAGTAATAATGTAATATTGGATCGATTACAGGCAGTTATCAAAAGTCTTCATTTGGAATATCTGAACAATTAACTTTCAATAACAGCACCTCATTAATATTTATAGTATGCCACGCCTTCAACCCATATAAAGTAACAATTAACTGCCAATAACAGCACCTCATTAATATTCATAGTATGCCATGCCTTCAACCCATATAGACCAACAATTAACTGCCAATAACAGTGCCTCATTAATATTCATAGTATGCCACACCTTCAACCCATATAGACCATATACTGTATAGCCCTAAATTTTTGTGACTATACATGTATATTTAGCATTTTTCGTGAAAACTGACGGACCGCAAAAATTAAATTCGCGAAAATAATGGTTACACCTACCACATGTGAGTAGTTTTGTTGAACATGAAAATTATATCGTAAAATCGTTGAATCAAAACGCAAAAATTTTTCCCATGAAAAGTTAGGGCTATATGTTAATGCATGAGACACGGGTGTGATGAAGTATGTTACCATTCTTGCCAGTGCATCAATTATATCAGTGTAGCTAGTAGTGTATGACGATAATGACCACTTTTATTTATATGTGTCTGGTTTATCTAATTTTAGTTATAGTTATAATATTAACTAAATATATTAGGCTTACTAAAATGGTTTTAGTTTTAGTTTAGAGTGCTCATTATTGGCCAATTTTCATTTTTGTTAGTTATAGTTATTACAGTAGACTAGTTATAGTTTAGTTACAATAGACTTGTGATTTAGTTATAGTTTAGTTAACTAAAAGTCACAATACCTTACTAAAAGAGGTTTTAGTTATAGTTTAGTTACAATAGACTTGTGATTTAGTATAGTTTAGTTAACTAAAAGTCACAATACCTTACTAAAAGAGGTTTTAGTTATAGTTTAGTTACAATAGACTTGTGATTTAGTATAGTTTAGTTAACTGAAAGTCACAATACCTTACTAAAAGAGGTTTAGTTACAACTAAAACAACACTAGTAAATAGCCACTTTTAATTTAGTTTCTTTTTTTATAACAGTTCCATGCAAGAAAGACTTAGGTGACAATCCATGTGGACGATGTTTAGCAGTTCTTAAGAAAATGTTAACACATCGCAATACAATACAAAACATTATAATATTCTTCATTGCAATAACTGGTCTGGTCTCATCTCTGATACGTTACGAAATGTTTGAATTATTGCAAGAAGCAGAAATCAATAATGCTGTCACTACAATCATATGGCTATGTGTCCTGTACAGTTCAATCACTTGTATATATCTATATTGTAACACATTCCTCGGTAACTACAAGACATTAAGATATGTTTGGCAAAAAGAAATTGGCTGGTTATCTCTGCTTCTATCTGGAGTTTATGGAACTTTTGCAGTCATTGCTGTTTATCAGTTGGGACATGATATGTTCGAATGGCATTCTAAAGTCAAAGATATTGGATTTCCTGTACTATATCTATACTATGTACTGTGGATCAGCAGATTGATACAACGATTCCTGGCATGTGAGTTTCATAATACTGTTTTTTCACATTCTCGATAAACTCAAAATTATGATGTAATGACTGTATATGTACTATAGTGTATAGTTTAATGTCATAAGGTTAATACACGATTATACTGTAACTCAATAACTTATATGTACTATAGTGTATAGTTTAATGTCATAAGGTTAATACATGATTATACTGTTACTCAATAATGAAGCAATAGATTGAAATTTAACTTGCACAAAAAAGAACAGGAAGGATGAGTATATGAAAATGGTGCAGGAAAAAAGATTGTTGGAGATTCTCATAATTAAACAGGAGCTGATCTGTGTAATTAATTATACATGTATATACGGTAACACTTTACTAAACTAAAAAAGTATTAAAAGATCATTCACATTCATCATTGGAATGACCAACAAATCTTTTTCGCATCATTTTGACATAATTATCCTCCCCATTATTTTTTGTGTGTAAATCCATTGCTTAGAGCTGGGCGATATATCAATATTTCGGTATATATCGTGATAACATGATATATTGTTACAGTATAATGATGTATTAACCTTTATGATATTAAACTATACACTATAGTACATATAAGTTATTGAGTTACAGTATAATCATATATTAACCTTATGATATTAAACTATACAATATAATATGAATACATTACATATAAACTCGTCACAGCCCAATTTTGAGGTCATCATGTATATGAACAGATTTTAAACTAACTATTAACTAAACAACACCAGTTAAAGTTGATAAACACTCCATTATTATAATTACTCCATTCTGTTCTATAGGTACATTCTTTGTTATAGTTCATCCGGTAACTTCTTCATGGATAACGTACACATCTCTAGAGACCAAAGAACATGTTATACAGCTTGTCCCATGGCAGATATTCCATTATATTCAAAGAATTCTCCTTTGGTTGACTCTAATATGGACAAACCAAGAAGGTGCAGCATTTGAAGAAATTGCATTTTTTCTTTTTGTTCAATTCTTCATGTTAATAAGAGTACTGTGGCTTGGGCTTCTGTCTTTTCAAATCATGAACGTTTCTATATTTCCGTTATTACATCATCCCGAGGAGGACCAGAAGAAGTTGAGTAATGATTTTATTGGAGTTGTAGGATACAGTCCATTAGAAAAAGCTGAACTGGTATCAGGAGTGACAAATGAAATGACATATTATCCTGAAAAATCTGAAGTAGTTATTGGAACTATAGGGCAAAGGTTTTTTGATGTCATTAAACCACTTGAAAAAAATAAAAAGCCAGAAGAAAAGATATCTCAAAATCATTTGAAAGTTCAACCGTTAGAAGCACCCAACACTACCACTTGTCCTCAAGTTAATCCTCTTGACCAAAATGAAACAAAGGTATATAAACCTCCTCCGGATTCCTTGATCCCTTCAGAACAACCAGAAACTCTAACTGATCCTGATTTAACAGAAAGAGTTATTGACGATGTTAAGTCCCCTGTATCATCCATTTTTCACAAAGAGTTGGACCAGACAGATGTCAAAAGAAGTACAGTTGGCAGTAAAAAGGAAGAAATAAATAAAACTATCGTAGAAGGTAGTAAAAAAGATAATGTAACCTCAAGGGAAGATGATACTGAAACTACTGATGAATGTGAAACTATAACCACATCCAGCTTTCAAAATGGTGGTACTAAGAACAAAGATGATACGAGTGATGTACAACAAAGCTCTATTTTACGAAAAAGACACCCCCAGACTTTGGCTAAAGGTGACCAAATTTTACAACTTGATAATGGAGAGAGACCTGGTGCTATTAGGTCTAATAGTAATGATGAATATATGGAGGGTTCTATTGGCAGTAGTCCCTCTTCTGGTAGTGTGACGCCTGCTGAGGAAAACATCAATAAACGTCCATTGAGAACTAGTACACATGAATAGTACTAGCTACTAACTACATTGGTTATTAATCAATCACTAATCATAATACTATCCATCATGTTTGTAATCTAATGTAACCACACCCTTCATTTGGAGGAGCTCCTGTTAGGATCCTATCCTCCTCTTACATTTTTTGTACAATAGTCATGCACATTTCGCCTCTTCCAATGAGACTTAAAAAAGATTCTTAAGTTTGTGACAACATGATGAGTCAGAAAAGTTGGAAAATGGGTTCTCCCAAAGAAGGTTACAAGGTGTGTCTCCAACACTGGAGACACACCTTGCAACCGAACACAAGATGGTACAGACTATCTTGTATTCGGTTACAAGGTGTGTCTACAGCTCAAATTAGTGCATATTGGGAGAGAGGGGGCTATAGCCTCACCCACCCGAATATATCGAATATGAATATACGTAAAAACGTCCTTGAGCATGACGCGTACTTAACGTTAACGTTCTGCAAGTTGCCCCACCTTTATTACTCTTCGATCGATCGCCATGGCCTCCGGACGATGCGAAAACCAAAATGATAAGCCCAGTGACGTTTTCAGGAAGTATCATCATAGATTGTGTCGGCTGCTACATCTTCACAAGCAAACTTTTCAATCGTTTGTGGTTGCAGCGTTTGCGAAAATCATTATTGACATGGATACTAAAGCTGCAATACTAGATAAATCAAGATATTTGGGAGCTGATACACTACTAGATCATATTGAAATAAAGATTGGGGCAGATCCTGGATTGTTTACCACTGTTTTTGAAATAATGGAGCAGCTGGAAGATCTGAAGAGCATTGCTGAAGAAATGAAAAAGGAGGTGTGCCGAATAGAAAAACAACACTTGGAGCAAGGTAAATTTAGGTTTAGACATAATTATGTACCAACACAAAGTTATGTCAGATCATTTCTGATATCCAACTCCACATTTTGGAGCAACAACAAAAAAAAACTTGTAAAAATCATGAACAATTTCAGAAAAGTTTATAAGTGTGTCTAATACAGACCCATTTTTTAATTTGAAGAGAAATGGGAATTAGTAGATCAGCAATAGATGCAAACCAATTTATTAATTTTATTAACAATTATTTTGTTACTAGGTTCTCCAACGACACTTGATATGGTAGAAGTTAGTGGTCGTCAACTAACTGATTCAGAAGCAGTTTCAGCAGCAAAACAACTAAAACACGACTTTTTAAAGCTACTAGAGACTATTCGTCAGTCATTGAGTGGAGCAGATGTTGGTGATTTGAAACTTCGTATCAACTGGTTTTTATTAAACTCTGAGGGTAAAATCACACCATCTGTTCAAGAACACTTAGATAAACTACAATCCGTGTCGACTCCAGATGGTGTTCTTAAGTTCCTCATTAGCAGGAACTTTCTTAGTTACTTAAAATATAAATTATTTGTAGCATTTCCAAAAGAAGATAAATTGAAATTTGCTATTCGGGAATATGAAGAAAAGCATAAAGCATTTCTTTCATCAATCAACTTTAATACTCTTGTTGAAGTGTTCAAACATAATCCTGAGCTAGCTCCAGCTTCACCCATTGGCTTACCTGAGTTTAAAATCCATCTTGAAGGTCATTGCGGAAATAGAAGCATTTATGATTGGAAAACGTTCCTTGATAAGGAGTTTCTTAGTAGTTGGCCATCTCATCTGATGATCGAAGGTATATCAGAGGACTGCACTGTTCTCACATATGCTGTTCTACCCATTTATGTATCAGCTGTTGCAAAAGATTTAACCAATCATCAAGTACTAGAAAACCTGGAGAAACAGGGAATAACAGTGACACTCACAGGTGACTGTAGACAATCAAATAACCTTCCATATTCATAAAATTATAATTAGTATATATAAGGGGTCATCTCCAAACTGAAGCTTATATGCTTAATGTCACAGTGACACTACTGCAAACCCCCACTCCCCTCTTAACGTCATGAATGAATACTCCAGTGTATCATACTAACTTGTGCTTCCTTCCTTTTCAATGTTTAGCATCACGTGCACAACCCCCCCACCCCCTTAGCGTCAGTATGACGTTAAGCGTACAAATTTCAGTTTGGAGATGCCCCCTAAGTGGTACCAGTGTATAACCGCTGAATATTTCCAATTTTATTTTTATCAATTGGGAATACAGCTACTCAGTTTCCCTAGTGTTAGCAACTATAAAATAATAATATAGGCAGCACAAATTGAATTACAATATCTGTTAAACCTTTTTTGGCAGCAGCATAATTTATTTTCATATCATTTCACATGTAGCTCATACAGAGAATAGTTGGAGAAGCTTCTTCTGGGATATTGTCCCTAGTAAGTTGAATTATTAATACTACTGCTCTTAGTAATATAGGCAGCTACATTATTTATTTATATAGTACATATACTTAGTGCTTACCATTTCGTTTCTTTGATATGTGTTAACTTTCTTAATTAATGAAAGTGCTAACAGATTCAACTATGAATATGAGCATGACTCAGCATATATATATGAGTCATGCTCATATTCATAGTTGAATCTGCTGAGTCATAACATATTCATAGCCGGTTTACTGCCACCCACAATGACACTGCACAAAATTTAGGTTGTTTGAGACTAGTTTGTGGATCTAAATCCTTGTTCATATTATGAACAAGAATTTGTACTATATAGATAGCGTCTAACATTAAAATTATTCATGCTATGGTTAATATATATCTTACAATTTACCATCCAGTCCTAGTGTACAAGGCCAGGTGCAACTGTATGGTACAGTCATATAGCCATGGCCATACCACATTTCAATAGCTAAAATTATTTTACAAACAGATTTCAGTTGTATTGAATGTACAATGCTAAACCATCACCACAAGGCAGTGCCAGTGAAGCACGATCGGAAAACAAGCATTCCCTTATATTAATATTGATAACTGCAGATAATACTTACTAATTATAATTTATATATCATTGTGTGTGTGTGTGTTTGTTACAACTTACTATCCATTCCAAGGGCATAACTGTGCCATACCTTTATAACCAAAAGCTTTAGAAAAAGCATATCTCATTTTGATCCTTGTATAATTTAAAGTCAGCTGTTAAAATGATTCATTGAAACTGTTCATAGTCATTTTGGTATTAGCAAATTAATTGAATTGGGAAGAGAAATAATCAAGTCAAAGTTATGATAGTGTTTCTTGAGTCAATTTCTTTTCTCTACATAGTTCCATTCAGACAAGACCTAGGTGAAAATCCCTTTACAAGATGTTTAGCAGTTCTTTGGAACATGTTAACACGTCGCACTGCACCACAATATATAAGCATATTGTTTATATTAATCGTTGGTCTAGTCTCATCTCTGATGCATTACGAAATATTTGAGGTATTGAAAGGAGCAAAAATCAGTTTTGCTATCACTACAATCATATGGTTACTTATCCTGTACAGTTCTCTCAACTCCATATATCTGTATTATAGTATCTTCTATAGTAACTTTCAGACAATTAAAGATAGTTTACAAACCTCTGTGGGTAAATATGGCAACAAACCAGTACTTCTAGTTCTAGTTTGTCTAAGTTTTGCTTTGTTCACTATTCATGAGTTAGTACTTGATATGCACAAATGGAGTTCAAAACTGAAATATACAGATATTGAATCTCCTGTCATATGGTTGTACTATGCACTGTGGATTAGCAGATTATTATACAATATTCTGTCATGTGAGTTAATTGATACCGGTAGTTACATAAATATTTCATTGAATTAGAACTCTGATACTAATTACACAGCTACGTATACTTTCATAATGACTAATTTTGATTGACAGAAGTATTTGATACCTCATTCCACTGCAGGTGTTTTCTTTGTGCTAATTCATCCAGTGAGCTCTTCCTGGAAAAGACTCACATCATTGGAGACTAAAGAACATATTATACAACTTCTACCCTGGCAAATATTTCATTACATTCCAAGACTTCTCCTTCAGATATGGCCCGAGCAAGAATTTGCACCATTCGAAGTGGGTAAATCCTTCACATTTGGCAGTAAACTATTCATGCTAATAAAAGATTTGTGGCTTATGCTTCTAGCTTTTCAAATGATGACTATTTTTTTATATTGTAAGAAAGTTGAGTCAGATTCACCTCAAGTCCAAGGTATGAGTATAGTAATATAATAATTATATATAATTATATCAATTTCCATGCACATGCTATATACTATTGGTCCTGTCTTAGGTATTATTTTGATATTCATAGGATGAATATCGGGGCCTTTAAGCACATTCTGTGATTTTAATCAGTTTTGATAAAGTGCTTTGACTGCTCCTGTTTATACTGCAGGTGAATGGTTAAAAAATAACAAATAACCCAGTCAAACAGTACAGCTCCCATAATATAGGTGTAGATCAGTGGTGGTGCTACAACCAGGCCAAACTAATTTGATTAGCTTAAGTGTTAATTGTACTTGAAAGGTGTGATACTCTTACTTTACTGTGCAACTATTAAATTTTATACTTTTACAATAAGAAAGCATATCTTTGCTGTAGTTTATAGATAACAAGTGTATATAGAGAAAAAAACATCCCTATGATTGCTTTACAAATATAAGTGAAGATAAAAGTATCCCTATGATTGCTTTGTGGTGTCCAGCATTCGGTAATCATGGCTGACTTTATCAAGCATGAACTTATTATAGTTATTATTTTGATTATCTACTCTCCTGACCTTTCAAAGGACCTTGTAGAACTTTAGGAATATATTTCAGGCAGAATAGCTAGCTATTAGTTCCAGTTTCTACGTAAGCTACTTAGCTACAGGCAGCTTTCTTTCTGCTGGTCTGTAGAGCTCGAGTGCGCGTTCTTTATATTAATTGACCGAGCCCCCGGGAATGACGCAACTTTCTTAACTACGTATACAACGCATACTCACGCAAGTGTACACAAGAAAATATATATATATACATTAAACCCCGTGGAAAGCAATCATAGGGATGGCCCTACGGGCCATAAAAATAAAAATTATTAAGCGTTTTAAGACCATAAAAAGCAGTACGACAAGTCAATACCATCATTAATTAATGAGATTTTAAAAATTACTGCACTCCTCTCATGCCATTGTACTTCAGATTATGCTTACCATGTAGGAAAACTGTAGTGTTGTAAGCTGACAAGGACAATTGAATTGTTTAACTTATCCTGACAAGACAAACATATGCTAGTGTTGTAATTGTTAATAAACTGTTTTGACTATAACTATTCAGATGCAATTAATAAATAAAGATAAGAGTGCCTAACTAGATATCAGAAGGTCCAGGGTTCGATCTTAAGTCGGATTCCTGAGTTCTCTATAGTAATAATAACATGGCTCAACATTTAGTACTTGTACATGTTTTAAGTTAAAAATATAACTGTAATTATACAAGGTAGTATAATAATACCTATAAGAAAAAGTATTATAGCACTATAACAGGAGCCCATGAAAAAAACTATTACTGAAATTATACTCAGTAGGTCGGAAATCAATGGAAAGACATGTTGGTACAAAAAGAAGACAACATAGCTGCAATAATTGGAGAGACTTCTTCTGGCATACTATCCCTAGTAAGATATACACTGTTCAATTGATGTATAGCTATAGAGATGATAAGTCTATGTATGAATGTTTTTCTCCATATACATGTTGTTATTGTATAATCTACAGGGGTAGCTCTATAGGTCCTGCAGGTCCGGTAATTGCCTTGACCACTTTTTAGGTTATATATAAAATTAATTTAGATCTTGGCTAATTGCTAAGGGACTGTATACTGGCTATTGTTACATATATTTCCACACACTATGCACGCATCCTTTCTTACCATTACACCCTGCCAGACCACTCTGAAAATGATTGAACAACCCCTCATTTATATTTTTATTATTTAAGAAGTTTATGTCTTGTGTCTGAACTAATTTAAGTTGTTATAAACCATAGCATAATTCCTTTTGATGCTAGCCATTCTAATGAGGGATTAAAAATAGTATAACGAGCACTGTCGGGACAGGACCCTCGCCTACGTGGCGTAATACAAAGCATTACAATTTTTTTGTTAAATATAATAAAGTTTGTGTTTGAAACAAACAATACTTTTGTTACATAAAAATTTGAAAAACATTTATGGGCATTAAAACTGTTATAACTTTATATCCTAAAAGACAAAACAAGAATATCAATGTATTATATTTGTATATATATCTTACATATTAATCTCTTGTTTTCCTTCGAAAAACAATGAAGAAGTTCTCAAGTCTACCTCTAAAGTCTCCAATGTGTGAAAACGTATTGAGTCACCTCTATCACGTGTTTAGTTAGTCTCGTTCCCAGACTCCACCCCTTTTTTAGATCGGACGGCTCCAATCTCAAAAAGGGGTGGAGTCTGGGAACGTGACTAGTGTTTAGTACGCAAGCATGCACGTACATCACATACCTGTTGCTGGAGCTAGGTAGCTCTCTATCTTGCCTCAATGGTGATGTAGTAGCAACTATTATCTCGATTGTTTTGTTTTGGTTTGAAGTGTTTCTTGGCTAGCGACAGCCATGAAACAGGATCACTTGTGTTTTGTGTGTCCATATTTACTCTCGTTATGGCCCTCGTTTCATCGTATAGTTGTGAGACGGTCACTGAGTTATAAAAATTGGCATAACTTTAGAACCAAAAGGTTTTAGAAGAATTCCTACGTTAGTTTTTGAAGTCTACCAGTACCCTGTTTGAAATGTCAATATTTTTATTTTTCCAAAAAAATTGCTAACACACAGATACACAAACACACAGACAAAACGATTACCGTACCGTTCTGCCTACGTTACGCGGCGAGGGTAATTATGATTTAAATTACCATGACTCAGCAATATTATCTATGAATGTGGATGTAAGATATATACACCTATTAAATCTGATGTTTGGTATGGAGAGGAGGATGAGGATTACTACATCAATTTTTGTTCAGATTTAAAGCCTATCTTTTTTATGACAATATGGTTCGGTGAATTTGGGACCACACCCCAAATATTTTTCGTAATGGAATTGGATATCTGACATGATCCCATTTCTTTATAATTATAATGTATATATATATAGTACTCCCAAGCACATTTTTTTATTGAATTTAGTACTCCCAGCACGTATTTCTCATAGTATACTCTTCCTCTTCTATGTGAAAACAACACCAGACTAGTGGCATCATTCTAGTTATTAATTTGTTAAGCCCGCATTAATGATACTATGTGGGTCTTAATTATATGTCTACTTTACTTCCTAATACATAATTTGTAAGAATATGATTTTAGAAAGTGAATTGGAAAATTACTTGATCGTTCTATTTGTTTTCTCTAGTACCATGCAAGAAAGACTTAGGTGAAAATCCATTTGCAAGATGTGTAACAGTTCTTTGGAAAATGTTAACATATACAAACAAAGCAAACTTCATACAAATCATTGTTCTGGCCTATTCTCTGATACATTATGGAATGTTTAAAGGAAACCTCATCTTTGTTGTCCAGTTAATCAAATGGTTCTGCATCATGATTAGTTCCATCAACTGTATACGTCTATATTGTAAGATATTCTACGATAACTATTGCAAAATTCTGGATATTTGGCGATCACAATTTGGTGGTTTACCACTACTTCTATTTGGGGTTAATGGAATTTTTGCAGCCATTGCTATTTATCAGTTAGCAATCAAGATGAAGGATTGGTATTTTGAACTTGTAGATATTGAATTTCCTATATGGCTGCATTGTATAATGTGGATCAGCAGAGTAGTTGTACGAATCCTAGCATGTGAGTTTCTTGATTTATTCTATGTATAATAATTGTATTATACTTGATGATAAAACTATAATAATTGCTTAAAAGTACTACATTTATTCCTGGAGTGTGGTTCAAAATTGTACATTTTTTCTGTGTCAACAATTAAGTTTGTGATTTAAGACTGAGGGGGCACAACCCCCTCAAATTTGAATGATGCGGTAATTTCTAAAACCATTACCAATTCAATCTTGGACAATTTTAAAATTGTAATTGTTAATATAATTTCAAGTTTGAAATTTTTAATGCTGTCTAAGCCACTGTTTAAGGACACTACATGTACTTACAGTAAGGGGGCTGTCATTGGGAAACACTGCCTAGGGTATGAGAGTTATCCTATATGAATGATTCTTTTATAGCATTGTGTTTTGTTATTGCTCTATTCTATAGGTGCATTTTTTGTGATAGTTCATCCAATAAGTTCTTCATGGATAGAGAACACATCAAAAGAGAGTAAAGAACATGTTAAGCAACTTTTCCCCTGGCAGATATTTATTTATATCCAAAAAATTCTCCTTTGGTTGACTTTATGCTGGGCTAAGGAGGAGGATGTGACATTTGAAGTAATTTCATTCTTCACATCTGTTCAACTCTTTATTTTACTAAGAACATTGTGGCTTGGGGTTTTGTCATTTCGTATCATCAATGCTTCACAGGACAACAAGAATCTAGCTTCACCTCCACCTCCAGTCGAAGAGAATGAAGGTAAAATAGTGGTCATTTTTAATGGTTTTTTTTTAAATTCAGAAAACATAAATAGGGGAGATGGTTGGAAGGCATGTCCCACAAACTGTTTCAGCACTCTCAGGAAGCACTGGAGGGTCATAAAACTACCAACATTAAGTTTTGTTTGTAATTACAAACTATGTTATTTGCTATGACCTTCTAGTACCATGATAAAGGTTTATTCCCTCCCAGTAGTTGAAACCCTGATATACAGGTAGTCTATATATATGTTGTATTATATATATGTCTAATGATAAATTATATATATCATTGATGCAAGTGTAAATTTAAATATTTTAATGTAACTATTTATGGTATAGTGGAACTATACATCATGTGACGTCCTTTGAATCAAACTTGAAACAAGTGTATATAGAGAAAAACCTATGATTGCTTTATGGTGTCCAGCATTCAGTAATCAGTAATCATGGCTAACTTTATCATACTTGAAACACAACAGCCTATTATAGCTAATATTTGGATTATCTAGTCTCTTTACCTTTTAAAGAACCTTGTAGAACTTTAGGAATATATTTCAGGTAGAATAGTTAGCTATTAGTTCCAGTTTCTAGTTTCTACGTAAGCTATACAGCTTTCTTTCTGCTGGTCTGTAGAGCTTGAGCACGCGTTCTTTTACGCGCCACGCCCATTAATTGACCGAGCCCCCGGGAATGACATAACTTAACGTAACTACGTATACAACGCACACTCGCGCAAGTGGACACAAACATATAAATATAATTATATATAATGTATTATATATATATATATATATAGTTCAAACCGGTGGGAAAGCAATCATAGGAATGGCCCTACGGGCCATAAAAACTTTCAATAGTCATTATAGAAAATGACCACAAGCCTATAGATGAAAATATAAATACAATAGTGTAAATAAAATCGTTTGTAATAACAAACGAGATGATTCACTATCTATAATAATATAATTATATATATTATATTACCATTCTCTGCTACCTTCAGAAGAAGAACGAAAACTAACTTCCAAAGAAGTTGAAAAAGTTTCACAAACTCCTACCAACAAAAGACATGGTCGACCTACAATTACCCTACAACCTATAGTTAGCAGAGGATCAGAAAAGGTATACACACATACACTGTATTCTCACTAAGTCACTTACATCACCATCTGTTTCCACACCCCTGTAAGTTAGTAATAATAGATGAATGAATTCACAAAGTGTTGTGTTCATAAACAGTACCTATTATTCAATATTGCTGAGAAGATTCTTGTGTCTGAAATCCAACCACCATTTTTGACAGAGAAATTACATATTCCTGGATACCAAATTATATTAGCTGTAGTGTTGCGCCTATACTAGGTTTTACCTATAATTCAGATACAGATATTATAGGCAGCTAAAACTGCCTATACCTATACCTATACCTGTGTTCACTTCTTTTTCTAGTATACATGTACATGTATGTTCATGTGCATCAATAATTTTTAGCACTGCTCTATATAGCCATTTCTGTTGGAAATGAAACTCACAAACTACTAGAAAAGACGGAAATAGCTCAAAAAGTATGATTCTGACTGTTGTATCAATCTTTTCCTACAGTATAATAGTACTGTAAAGTTTCAAAACTTGGTCTGTGAAGTATCTGTATCTGCCCTATACTACTTGCCTATACCTATATTTACCTACACCTTGGTATAGGCACCTCTACATTTACCTATACCAGTATAGGTACAACACTAATTAGCTGTTGAGTGTTTAAGCCTTTAATATTTGAGTCATAGTACCCAATTGCATCAAATAGTGGAAATAGTAGAAATAGTAACTGAAGAAGGCCTCAAGGCCAAAACGTTGTGGGCAGTTTCATTTCTTTGTTATAATAAAATCTCTGGTGCAACACTGATCCAGTCAACCAAATAATATAAGAAATAGTAAATGACATACAAGTAATCTGAAAGATTGTCTGTACAAAGATATTGTCACCACTATTACAGCAGTACTGCTCTACCTTAATTTAGATAACTTCTATATAATATTTTGTAGGGATGGATCTGGTTGGGGTCCTAGGATGCATTTACACTAGTGAAGTACTGATAATCAATTGGTAATTATTTGGCCAATATTATTAGTATTGGATATATATTCCATTTCTATTCATGTTGCTTCTTAATCCTTATACACATGCATTTCTACACACCACACCCATTAATTAACTTAACCACTGGAATTTCTTAATTACATATATATTGCATAATTGTTCAAATGACAAGCATATTTACTACGAGATTCATGGTGATTAAAATTCCAATATTAATTTAGATAACTTCTATATAATATTTATTATTTTAAAGGTGTGCCTTTAGGTAGCTATGAAACTCATTAACAAATTGAAAAGGGGCTGCAAAATGTGCAAACGTACCCCAGCTTCCAGGACCCCCTGGATCTGCCCTGGTAGGTTAGCATGTAAAATTCTGAGGAGTATTTTTATAGATGACCTGAACCTCAACTGAGTATGACAAAAGCACTTAGTTGTCTGACCCTGGAAATAATGGTTATAATTAATTATACATTTTCTTTTACATATAGACAAAATCAGGAGAAGAAACAAAACATAAAGTGCAAGTAAAAGGTATGAATATTGCGTTCTTTTTTGTTTGGGTGTGGTCAGGTTATCAAATACAATTACAAATACATGGTAGTGATTGTACTAATGAATAATGTAAATTATTACTTATCATCTCACCTCCACCCCATATTTATAAATACCAAGGTTATGGGATACCAATTTTTGAATATTAATTACTTATATAAATTATATATATCAAAAATTATATATGTTATAATTATATAGATATTTTATGTAATATACAGAGTTTAGTCACATTATAATTTTTGAGACTCCTGATGTAATAATAATTATAAATCATAATTGTAAAGTTGATAGTAGTGTCAACAATGCTGTTCATATACTACAATAATTATAATTAGTGATTACTTGAATGTACATATTCTAGATATAAACTATTGTGACTTACATTTCTTTGAACTTGTTTACCAAAACATAGTAGGTAGATATTATCAAACTTATTATTAGAAACCAGGATGGATAAAATGTGATACCAAAGTGGTTGCTAATATACACATGCATCTTCATCAATAACACTAGATTTCTAGTTTTCTTGTATGCTCTTCATACTGGGTAGTAGTATAATTCCAGTCTTAGTACACAGATTCTTGATCACGGAATAGCACATGTTCTGTTTAGTTATTTATGTGGGAGTTACACTCTCCAACTCTTCATTTTTTCAATGATGCTCTCCAGGTTATATATTTATATATATGTATATAATTATGTATATATGTTTGTGTAATATATATCATGGTTTAGATGTCTATATGCGTTATATAAACTTGCCAATGAAGAAGTTTTGAAAATATATCACCCAAGGGTGATATATTTTCAAAACTTTCAAAGTGGCAGGTTTATATAACTAATCATGGAGATTCATACCTGTTAGATTACTATAGCCATTAGATATGGTATGTTATAATGGGTGTAATGTGGGCATGATCAATGAACCATAGGGACTAGGGGCATAAATTTGCCAAACCATAGGGTCTCTTGTCGTTAATGGTCAAAATCTGAACAAAGTTCTGGTTATAGTCATGCACATATATTTGTCTTTGACATTTATAATGGCAGGAAAGAAGAGAGAATTTAGTGACTTGTTATCTTGTGATCCTTGCGATGATGCTAACATACATGGGATTGTCTTGCCTCTTGTTCACTCTCATCTAAATCCTGTTGTTTCTGTTCTTTACCTCTTAATTTCTCCTCTGTCTTGCCCTCTTCTATAGCTCCTGCTCATTGCTTCCTTTTTCTCAGTGTAGCTAGACATCAAAGCGATGAAGGCGTGCTGTAGGTCCCTCATTCGTAGGTTCCTCACTCATCTCTACATTAGAGCAGTACGGTACATGCAGTCAACTGATTAACGTGCCTGTGATCATACGTTTAATTATTACATTCCTAAGCGTGACAATCACATATATATATATATATATATATATATATATATATATTATGTATATACAAACTAAGGTTGAGATTTCACTACACTCCCAGATTAGTTGCCTCACACTAAGATGCGCTGCAATATTGTTATTCTTAAAGAACATTTTAGCCTGAATTAAAAATAAAATTTTAAAAATAATTAGTAGGTAAAAGCAGTCAAATTTATCTTTAGTAAGTAAAAACGGAGTAGGCGAACCAGGCCATTACCATTCATAGTTTTCCACAAATTTTGCAAACAGGCACACAAAACAATTACTTTACCATTCCTACATGGCAGGGATAATAATGTAGATACATGCTTTTAGTAATAAGATTAATTAAGTTCATATTAAATTATAACTATTGGTCATAACATTATTACACAGATTATCTTGATGATGTGCATGTTGCAGGGGAGAGACACTTCCATATCAATGGAGAAACAACTCATTCATTCAACTGGGAAGAGTGTGGTTTAAGGATACATGTTGAAAAGGGAACCATCCCATCTTCCTCTATTTGTCAAGTAGCCATCAAAGCACTTGTTGGTGGTGAATTTCTCTTTCCATCAAACACAGAGCTTGTCAGTGCTGTGTATGCTATATCAGTTTCTGAAACACTTTTAAAACCAATTAAATTAAGTGTTCAACATTGTGTTGTATTGAAACACAAACAACAGGCTGAGTATCTGAGCTTTGCTAAATCACCTCTCACACCACCACATAAGTTTGAGATGATCGAAGGAGGTGAATTTCCTACAAATGATCGATATGGATTCATTATGTGTGATAGTTTCAGCTTTATAGCTATTCTGAAAAGATGGTTGTTTCCTGGTGCACATGTAGCATTACAACATGATAAAGAAGGTAATGATTATTTATAACTATAATGTACTAAACAAATTAGCACACTTCTGAATTACAAATGACAAGTCCCAACTGACATCAACCCTTAGAGCACTGATGTCACATATATGTGACATTTCACCCCTACGTGGTTCGCCGTCTGTTCCTGGCTACACGAAGCTGTCCAAATGCTTGTAATTGGTATCAAGCACAAGCTGATGAACGTGGCTAAAAAAGTTGATGTTTTTTCGGCCGCCCTTTGGCCTAAATAACGACTACGGGGGGAATTTTAAAGGGGGGTGTCCCCCGTTAATGCGGTGGTTCGAAGGGGGCGCAGCCCCCTCAATGCCGATGAATTTAGCATTTTTTTACCCCACCCACGCCCTCTGGTGGGTAGCTGAGGCATTTTCCTTGCTGTGAAACCTGAAATCGTGGGTGTAGCTGGTGCCAACATGCAGTGGGGTCATTTTGTTAGCCCCAGTTCCAGTCAAAAGAGGGAGAGCACTGCATTTGATTTGATCCTACGATGCGTTTGGGGACTTTCGAGTCCCGGTAAGCAAGTTGGTGGAAGTAGTACTCCATGTCGGAAAAGGAGCCAAGTTTGGGGTAGAGAAAGTGAACGGTGGCCTAATTATATGCAATAGAGTCGCCAGTGTTGGAAATGGGAAGAATTTTGAAAAACAGGCTCAGTGCTCTAAGGGTTAATATTCATAGTCTTTTAACTTTTCTTTCTTCCTACTGTACATGTACATGTATGTCCATACTGATTTCATGTTTTTTGACAACTCTTCATAATTAATTTTTTCATGACATTTTATAGTTAACGTTCCTGATAATGAATATTTTGGTCAGGTATATTATATACCAGAGACAACACCTAACTGCTGGGTGATGAATTTTTTTGTTGGTAAAGACTTGGAAACTTTAAAAAAGGTGAATTTCATGTTACATGATAAAAACAAACAATACAACACTATTAAAAATAGTTATTTAACAAGTGTTTATTAAACTAAACAATACATGAAACATCATATAATATATGTAATGCATAATTTTTTAGTACGTGATCAGTGAACATGCTCATGCTGAAAAGGATATATGTGTTATATTTCGTTTTCATTCTGATGGTTACATTGAGCTAGACTTGAACAAAAAGCAGGGCAGACCCAATAAAGGATGGGAAATTGTTCCTCTTCAAATCCCTTGCAAGGTATATTCTATCATACATGTATATTAGACATTTCAAGAACACTCACCCACCATAATTATTAGAAAAATGGTACCTATCAATTTTAACGATGTTTCAAGTATTAATAGTGGGTAAAAGCTCTAGAAGCACATTAAAATGGACTACACAGTTCACATATGTATGTATGTATGTATGTATGTATGTATGGTGCAGTTCATTCGTCATCATCAGCCCATAGGATAATCTATAGCCTAGCCCTAGTACAATAGGTCAACTATTATTATTGTGAGTTATTCATTTACTTTAATTATTTCATTTTGCTATTTCTTGTAGTTGTCTAGGGAATATGCAGATAAATTTGGCTCGAAGAAGATTCCTTTTCCTCCTCATTGTTCATTGAAAGTGTGCGCAGAAAAAGGACCAGATACTGTAGCAGTCCTTCGTTATAATGTCCCATTGATTGGAGTAAAATGTGATCATAAGGAAATATGTATTAGTCGAAATATCAATAAAGGTATGTATATCTTAGATATACTTTGTATTTACATTTGGTCTTTAATTATGAAGTCATTGCTGTATACATGAGATATTTTATGACTCAAAGCGTTTGTACATTTAAGGAAGTTACTTCAGGGGTATTAATTCTTGTGTGTCTGGTTAACAACCTACTTTGTGCTTATACACTTATTTGTTTTCTTAGAGGGTTTTTTTTTGTAGTTGTTTGATCTGTTTTTTTTTTTTCGTGCTGCTTATCTCAGTAACTCTTATATGCATTCTTTACACTTCTTAATATAATGAAAACTAATCACGAGTGTGATGTAAGCTTAAGCTTAGAGCTTGGTTTTTATTTGCAAACTTGGCACAAGTAGTGAAAACTTTGACAAAGTTTGTACCTGCAAATAGTATACATGGATGTGTATAAATATTATACACATGCATTGTTATGTGTACAAAGATGTGGTTTATACATGAAGTGATATCACAAAAATAATTGTATGGTGTAATATACCTGTATTTTTGGAATGATGGAATAAGACATTGTTGCGATTATATGTTCACTATAAGTTATACCTATATCACTATAGATAATCAGAAGTCAATGGACTTGAAACCACAAAGTGAAAAGTCTATAGAGAAAGGTGAGACAGTTGATAGATTACATTTTTCAAGTGGATGTAGAAAATGTGTGCATTTGAAAAATTTCAGTAGTTGTATATAGTTATCATGTTTTATATTTTTGATTAGATCTTTCGCCACATGATATTCTCAAGTCAAACATGGTCCAGTTAATTGATGTTATAACTACACCTGATATACTGGCAAATGGTCTCTTTGCAGCTGATCTAATATCTAAAGCTATTAAAGATCGTGTGTTGAGTCAAAACCTTTCTCATCAAAATAAAGCCAGTATTTTAGTCGATCAAGTTCTGATTGCTCTAGGAGCATTTAAAGATCCTAAAATCCTAATCTCATTTTGTGACGTCTTAAAGAATCAAGATGATCCAAATCTTTCAAGGATAGCTGATACTATGTTAAGAGAGTTAGGTAAGCATTTTCATAGTTTAAATATGTGTAATTACTTTATACATTTCTGGGAATTGATACACAAGAAATCCAATTTGAGGATTGAATAATAGGACTGGTAGGATCATACGCATATATGTACATATTTACAGATGAATGCAATACTAAATAATAATAAGTGTAATATAACAGAAATAAAGCCACAAGCCGGGCCCACCCATAAATTTCCCTTCATTTTGGTCTTTTTAACTCTGAAAAACCCTTCAGCTTCTAGGGGGCTGTGCCTCCCAGACACCCTGCTTTACCACTCTCAAATTTGTTGGCCCTGCCATCACTAAACACTCAGTTACGCCACTGATGATAACAGCTTTGTATACTTGTATGTGTTGATAAGATGTGCTTATTTACAAGTTTACATATTTTATACAGATGAAACAGTGAGAAAACTGAAAATCCATTAACAGGAAAAACTAAAGCACCTCAGGCTGTTCCAATTAAAGATCACTTATGGGTTACAATAAAATTATTATATATAGTTGTTTCGTTTGTTGTAATTATAGCTGCTATTATTATGCATAATTATAATATTATATAACATATTTTTATGCAGTTGCCATATAGAAAATTGTTTGATTTGTGTAATGCACACTAAAACATTTAAACGAGTGTTAATGTATTTTTTGGTATGTAGTATTGTACTAACACTTGAATATGAACTATGAAACTCAGATAAGCTGAACTAATGTTGATGAACAAGGAATCAGCTGATATTTTATGGCTTTATGCTAAAACATTTTGTGGTACATGATTGAATGAAGAGGTGGAGTCTGAAAGAGACACATTCCTGTCTGTTGTAGTTTGGGTTTCTGGATGGTACTGATAACATCAACATTCAGAGATAACACATAGATATTAATTTTGTTGAAGGAATTTCATTGGCTAGATTGACTGTTATTTAGAAACCAATTTCTTTCAGTGATCCATCTTCTCAGGACAATTGCTCATCTTTTCTTAGTAGTTTGAAGCATTGAAAGAGGTAGTAAGTATTTCGGTAAAAATGGGAATTTACCATTAAAATTTCCACTAAGATTAGGTCGTCAAACAGAAATGAACCTCTTACGTAATGGAGGAGCTATAGAAGATCAGAAGAGTATTATTGAACAACTGAGAAAACAAGTTAAAGAGCTACAAGAAAACCCGGAAATGGGTAAATTTGTATATAAAAAGTTTTGTGATGCCTTTATTCAGTGGTGTAGCAACCCCAGTGGAGGGACAAGCCATTCGCAATTAATTAATTAGGGAGTGCCATGGGTGTGGTCAGTGAATACATGATCATATTTACATGAATGCCGTCTCATCCCTGGCCGCACCCACCTTGTGAGAGTTACAAGTAGAGAATGTCAGATGAGTAGTAGAGCATGAGTAAACGAAGACACTGTGCAATCACTTTCAACATTATAGTTTGCTAATTAAGCCAGTTCACATTCACACATGACTACAAAATTATGATGTGATGACATATATATATAATTTAATGTCATAAGGTTAATACATGATTATATTGTAACTCAATAATGAAGCAAGGGATTGAAATGTGACACACAAATTAAACAGAATGGGAAGGATATATTATGAATATGGTGAAGGTAAAGTAGAATAATGTTTTCATGCAATAGCGTATATAACACTGCTAAATAAAGGACTTATTGTGAATAGTCTCACATGGCCAACGTATCACAAAAGGGAGGAAACATCGGAGAAAACTGTAATAAAATTTATGAGCTTCTGAAGGATTTTCTGTTCAGCCAATCAAATTCATTTAGTCATGTGACTTTCAAACACTAAATGTAAATAATAATGTAACTGGCAACTGTAAACTTTCAAACACTCGCCTTGCTGTATTTCTGCAATAACGAACAATCATTCTGGTATCTGTGGCTTTCTTAGAAGATCTTCTAACCAAAAAAGTAATGTAGAATCCTGAACATTTTCAAATTGTAAAGATATTATATAAAAATTGCATGCACAGAATTAAAATTTGGTACTGACATAAATTCAATTATTAGATTCTTGTTTGTCAACTTCAGTTTCCCCAAACATTTTTTCCTTTTCCAATACATTGGCCGCGCTAGACTATGTTGTGAAGTACTCACTGAAGTACTTTTATTTGCATTTCATAATCTATACTGTTATTTCACTTAGGTTGTCCTGATGACCCCATAAAGATAGCAGAAAGAAATATATGCACCATATGTCAGTGCAAACCAGATGCTCAAGGAATTATCTTTATTGTTGATATTTTGTTTGTTGGTGAGTTTGGTAGACCAGGTGGGACTGATGAAGATGCTAACAAAGTATACAAGACTTTTTGTGATGAATTAAACTTTGCAGCTTATCGTTGTGAAAATATCTCATGTACAAACTTAGTTTACCTGATTGAAGTTGCTGCAATTATCCTTTGGGTTACAAGTTCATAGCATTTTTATTATGCTGCACATGGAGGTATCGATGAATTAGGTCGAAAATATGTCATTCCATCACAACAGGATTTTGGTGGCACAAAAAGTGTATTATATATTAAAGATGATATTATTTCTCCGCTAACGTGTGAATCTGCAGCTAAAATTCAAGATAAGCGCTTCTTCAAGAAACATTAAAAAAATCGTACAATCTTTTCTTTTTTGATTGCTGTTTGAATTACAAACCTGATTTAAATTTTCAAGGTACAAAGAAAGTTTTTAACCTCAAATATCCTCAAGATTGTCTTGTCGCATATGCAACATCAATTTACCATAAGTCAAAAGGTAACCAGAGTAATGGGGGACTGTGGACATGCCATCTTTGTCAACATTTGAAAATATTAGAGCCACTTTCAATGATTCTTGACCGAACAACAGATGATATAGTGCAAACACAAGTCACAAGTACTGAAGTTGCATATCAACAACCTCATTATGAGACAAATGCTGGTTTAATCTATCTGAAAGGTATTAACAATTGTTTATGTAGTTATGTAAGGTCTGTTCACTTTCACGATGACCTCAGAAATAGGATGTGATGACTTTATTTGTAATATATTAATGTCATAAGGTTAATACATGATTATACTATAACTTCATAATGAAGAAATGGATTGAACCTTGATATACACAAAAAAGAATGGGGAAAATAATTTTATCATTCCAAACTAAAGTTATTATAAACATTTTCTGAGGTCAAGGTGCACAGGAATGACCTTTGTAATGTTGAACCAGTACACATTAAATACATATAACTATTTATGATGGAATAAGTATACAAATGTACATTAAGTGACATCCTTTGACTTTAATGATGATAATCAAAGAGTGTCTTTCAGTAGTCGTTGCAAAATGACCATATTATAGATTGTAAAGTCTATTATACATAATTTGATGAGCACAGTGTTCTGTGAGGAGTGTGACTGTATATATCAGACTTGCTATACAGTCACACTCTGTTCGTCAATGTAATTCACAACTAACAATACATATATATACACAAATGGTAGGTTGGTGTATAATGATATTTGTTTTGCATTTCCATATACTTCATTATTCCTAATACGTATTATACTAATGGTTAATTCTGTGCCATATCTATATAAGGCCAAGGCCAGGCTTGCACCTGAGCATTAGACTATAAACGAATGTGAAACTTGACTTTGTTATACATGTATAGTTTTAAAATAGATTACTACATACATACCTTGGTCTAGTTACATAGCTGGAGTTCGTATGTTTATAAAGTTTTTTTGAGGCCAAGAAAAAGAGGTAATGAGTTTAATGTGAGCAAGAATGATTGAAGTTGTCATAACCACACTCCTTGGTCTTATGAATAATTAATGAGTTGTATTCATGCGTTTATAGCCCTACCATTATCTTTAGTCTGGCAGTTACTAAAGGTACAATAATTAAATGCAAAATTGAAAATGTGCTGTTGATAGTTCAGTTATTGTTATTATTATGTATAGCTTTATCAGGCCCACTGAGGGTGGGTATTTCTCCAGAGCTCGGAGCTTCTTATTATTATAATTTTTTGTTTAAAACGAAAACAAAACAGCAAAGAATTTGACACAAATGAGTCGTGGCCAGTATAAATATTCTCTGTACAAATGGCAAATAATCTATCTTTGTTTGAATCACATTAGAATTTTAGCAAAGAAAATAAATGTAGTATGTCCACTTCATAATTGTTACAGTAAGATTTTGAAAAATTAGCAAATTACTTAATCTCCCATTTTATTCATTTTTTGACTAGTACCATTTAAGAAAGAGTTAGGTGAACATCCATTTGAACGAGGGTTAGCAGTTCTTAAGAAAATGTTAACACATCGCAATACAATACAAAACATTATAATATTCTTCATTGCAATAACTGGTCTGGTCTCATCTCTGATACGTTACGAAATGTTTGAATTATTGAAAGAAGCAGAAATCAATAATGCTGTCACTACAATCATATGGCTATGTGTCCTGTACAGTTCAATCACTTGTATATATCTTTATTGTAACACATTCCTCGGTAACTACAAAACATTAACATATGTTTGGCAAAAAGAAATTGGCTGGTTATCTCTGCTTCTATCTGGAGTTTATGGAACTTTTGCAGTCATTGCTGTTTATCAATTGGGACATGATATGTTCGAATGGCATTCTAAAGTCAAAGATATTGGATTTCCTGTACTATATCTATACTATACACTGTGGATCAGCAGATTGATACAACAAGTCCTGGCATGTGAGTTTCATAATACTGTTTCTTCACAATCTCGATAAACTCAAAATTATGATGTAATGACTGTATATGTACTATAGTGTATAGTGTAATGTCATAAGGTTAATACACGATTATACTGTAACTCAATAACTTATATGTACTATAGTGTATAGTTTAATGTCATAAGGTTAATACATGATTATACTGTTACTCAATAATGAAGCAATAGATTGAAATTTAACTTGCACAAAAAAGAACAGGAAGGATGAGTATATGAAAATGGTGCAGGAAAAAAGATTGTTGGAGATTCTCATAATTAAACAGGAGCTGATCTGTGTAATTAATTATACATGTATATACGGTAACACTTTACTAAACTAAAAAAGTATTAAAAGATCATCATTGGAATGACCAACAAATCTTTTTCGCATCATTTTGACATAATTATCCTCCCCATTATTTTTTGTGTGTAAATCCATTGCTTAGAGCTGGGCGATATATCAATATTTCGGTATATATCGTGATAACATGATATATTGTTACAGTATAATGATGTATTAACCTTTATGATATTAAACTATACACTATAGTACATATAAGTTATTGAGTTACAGTATAATCATATATTAACCTTATGATATTAAACTATACAATATAATATGAATACATTACATATAAACTCGTCACAGCCCAATTTTGAGGTCATCATGTATATGAACAGATTTTAAACTAACTATTAACTAAACAACACCAGTTAAAGTTGATAAACACTCCATTATTATAATTACTCCATTCTGTTCTATAGGTACATTCTTTGTTATAGTTCATCCGGTAACTTCTTCATGGATAACGTACACATCTCTAGAGACCAAAGAACATGTTATACAGCTTGTCCCGTGGCAGATATTCCATTATATTCAAAGGATTCTCCTTTGGTTGACTCTAATATGGACCAACCAAGAAGGTGCAGCATTTGAAGAAATTGCATTTTTTCTTTTTGTTCAATTCTTCATGTTAATAAGAGTAATGTGGCTTGGGCTTCTGTCTTTTCAAATCATGAACGTTTCTATATTTCCGTTATTAGATCATCCCGAAGAGGACCAGAAGAAGTTGAGTAATGATTTTATTGGAGTTGTAGGATACAGTCCATTAGAAAAAGCTGAACTGGTATCAGGAGTGACAAATGAAATGACATATTATCCTGAAAAATCTGAAATAGTTATTGGAACTATAGGGCAAAGGTTTTTTGATGTCATTAAACCACTTGAAAAAAATAAAAAGGCAGAAGAAAAGATATCTCAAAATCATTTGAAAGATCAACCGTTAGAAGCACCCAACACTACCACTGGTCCTCAAGTTAATCCTCTTGACCAAAATGAAACAAAGGTATATAAACCTCCTCCGGATTCCTTGATCCCTTCAGAACAACCAGAAACTCTAACTGATCCTGATTTAACAGAAAGAGTTATTGACGATGTTAAGTCCCCTGTATCATCCATTTTTCACAAAGAGTTGGACCAGACAGATGTCAAAAGAAGTACAGTTGACAGTAAAAAGGAAGAAATAAATAAAACTATCGTAGAAGGTAGTAAAAAAGATAATGTAACCTCAAGGGAAGATGATACTGAAACTACTGATGAATGTGAAACTATAACCACATCCAGCTTTCAAAATGGTGGTACTAAGAACAAAGATGATACGAGTGATGTACAACAAAGCTCTATTTTACGAAAAAGACACCCCCAGACTTTGGCTAAAGGTGACCAAATTTTACAACTTGATAATGGAGAGAGACCTGGTGCTATTAGGTCTAATAGTAATGATGAATATATGGAGGGTTCTATTGGCAGTAGTCCCTCTTCTGGTAGTGTGACGCCTGCTGAGGAAAACATCAATAAACGTCCATTGAGAACTAGTACACATGAATAGTACTAGCTACTAACTACACTGGGTATTAATCAATCACTAATCATAATACTATCCATCATGTTTTATAGTTTGATGTAGCTACACTCTTTACTTAAAGGAGCTTCTTCCTGCTCAGTGAAGAGTGTGACCACATCAGATGTCATTTTTTGTGTGGTTTTTTTTTGTACAATAGTCACCTTTTGTATTCACTACCTCCCTGTACACTAAACATTTAATCTCTCTTGATTAAAATTATACAATGTCAAATATTTATTTAATACTTTGAAGACCACAGCGTGATGATTTGGTATAGCAGATACAACTCCAAATATCTAGCCACATCCTCCTCCAAGCGAAGGGTGTGGCTCGCCAGACTACATTCTAACCTCCTTGCTATCCTTGCTATGGATCTACATTTCCAACCAAGGTATGGAATTAAAGTTTTTCTGGATTATTGTCATAAACTGTGTGATCTACTGGATGATTATCGACTTACCTTATTACAATTTTCAAGAAAGGCATGTCTAAAAGAAATCATTAGTTGGGATACTAGACATGAAATAAAACGTAAAGTGAGACTGGGTTCTTCTGGAGCTGTTGTACTACTGAATAGTATTGTGGAAATGGTTGAAAGAAAACCTGATTGTATCTATGTTGTTTTTAGCATAATGATGAAACGGAGACGTTTAAAGAATATTACTGAAAATATGAGAAAAGAAGTATGGCGAATAGAAGAACGACGAAGACAGCGAAAAGAACAACAAAGACAAATAGGTAAAAATTTTACATTGGTTAAAATGTATTTTACTTAACTGAAGTACAATACTTGGATATCTTAAAATGAAACTATATACTGCAACTACATACCAGGCACTTTCATATCAGGATAATAATTTATAAGGATTATTGAATACTAACCATTAGTCTCTGCAAGGTATGTATTATATAAACTAATTTTGAACTTTCTGATGTGTTTAGAAGATGTTTAAACTATTACAAAGTTCTTTCTGAAATATTTCTAATGTTTAGGTGTGTCTTTTTGTAAATTTTCACATCATGTGTCAAGCCAGACTAAGGTTAGATGACAGATGGCAGAACCAATCATTTAAATCCTTATGCATATGCTACATGGGATAACAATACACTATTTCCTAGGTGTAATTCTTAAAGTACATGTAGAGACAGTTTTTATTTGCATTCACCATCTCCACTGTTTACCTCAATTATTTAGGTCTAATGAAGGCAAAAATACACAGGCAATGTAAGTCCAAACCAGATGCTCAAGGAATTATCTTTGTTGTTATTAGCCTGATTTTTGATAAGTATGGTAATCCAGGTGGTACCAATGTCGATGATAAGAATATATGTGATACTTTTTGTGATGATTTAAATTTTGCAGTTTATCGTGTTCCAGACCCTTCATTTCCAGAGTTAGACCATCTGCTTGAAGCTGCCGCTAAATTTCGTGAATACCCTTTGAATTATAATTTCATAGCTTTTTATTATGCTGGACATGGAGGTATCGACAAATGTGGTCGTGAATTTGTTCTACCATTGCAACCGATAGGTGGTGCCAGAAAAGATGTAGTATACATTAAGGATGATATTATCTCTCGATTTACATATAAATATGCAGTTAAAATACGAGATGAGAGCTTCTTCATTAAGCATGAAAGATATCGCAAATGTCTTTTCTTTTTTGACTGCTGTTTAAAGTACAATCGTGATTTAGTTGTTCGTGGTACAGAGAGAGTGTTTAACCTCCATTGCCCTCAAAATTGTCTTGTCGCATATGCAACATCAATTAATTTAAAATCACAAGGTGAAAAGATGTATGGGGGACGATGGACACACCATCTTTGTCAACGTTTGAAAAAACCAGAGTTGCTTTCAACAATTCTTGATCGTACAATAGAGGATGTGCAAGCTAGAAATGCTGAAAATGATAATGTCACATATCAACTACCTCACTATACAACAAATGCTGGTGTAGTCTATCTGAAAGGTATTAATAATTATTTAGACTATGTTGAAACCAGTGTACCAAGAGGTATGCATTGAATACATGTAACTATACTGGAACTGTGAAGAAGTGTACACATGTACATTTGACCTTATAATGCTTTTTTTTTATCCACAATTACATGTGTCTGTAATAATAAATAATAAAGTAATTTTGAGGTCACACAGTATGGAATGTTTCATTATGTCAACATCATGTTGCATTTTGTCAGTGCTTGGAAAGTGAACTATGTAATACTACTGTATATCAAATATACCACAAAATATTTCCCCATACTCTCTGTTTATTTATCTACAATCACATCCTAAAGGCTTGTCAACACAAAATAATGTTATATATATATATATATATATAGTATAAGAAGTGTATAGGCATTGTACATGTACGTATGTTGAGAGTGATGTCCAAGATTGCCCTCAAAGACTAAGATCACTTTGACACTGATTGAACCAATCATTATGATTATTATTATTGCAATTATTGCTTCATAATGATAATCATGAGATAATTTGTATATGCATATGTACACTTATATTAACATTCTATAGTATGTTCATTAACCAAAGTGTAACTGAATGATTGGTATACCATAGAATAATAGTAGGTAATTTTTATGGGGCCTTCCCTATGATTGATTTCCATGGGTCAATCTATATGTGATAATCACTTAGAGGAAACTATTTTTATGGCCCGTAGGACCATCCCTATGACTGCTTTCCACGGGGTTTAATGTATATATATATATATATTCTTGTGTCTACTTGCGCGAGTATGCATTGTATACGTAGTTAAGGAAGTTGCGTCATTCCCGAGGGCTCAGTCAATTGAAGGGCGTGGCGCATAAAAGAACGCACGCTCGAGCTCGCTAAATAGCTTACGTAGAAACTGGAACTAATAGCTAGCTATTCTGCCTGAAATATATTCCTAAAGTTCTACAAGGTCCTTTATAAGTAAGGAGAGTAGATAATCAAAATAATAACTATATTAGGCTGTTGTGTTTCAGGCTTGACAAAGTCAGCCATGATTACTGAATGCTGGACACCATAAAACAATCATAGGGATACTTTTTTCTCTATATACACTTGTTATTAAAAGCTTTGCAGAAAATTGGTATCTAAGAAGGATTGAAATTACGTGAATGTCATGAACCACATATTAGTCCTGTTAGATTTCACTTACCACACTTAACAATGCTAGTAGTACAGTCTTGCACAGAGAGTAGTAGTTCGGATTGAAGTTACATGTACATGTACTTAAGAGGTGTAAGTATAATCGTGTTGCTAAAAGTCATTATTAATGATTATCATAATTACCGTACTCGTTTCAATTAACCCACCTCTCTAATGATTGCACCTGTCAGCAACTTTTGTAATTAAATATTTCCAATTATGCACAATCAGCATGGTATAGTTATTTTGGGAGGTGCATAGGTAATTAGAAGGATTATGCGTGCGTGTTAAAATAATTTTCCACATGTACATAGATATGGAATCTAAAATAACAGACTTCTTTTCACAAGCCCCCAAAGATGAGACCGTTTCTTGTTACAAGGAACAGATCTCCTAAAAGACAAAAAGAAGACCAAAAGATAATGCCGAACTATTCCTTGATCATGAATAACAGCAACAGCAAATCTGTCGTGTTTGTTGTTTGGTTCCCTTTCAGTTTAAAGTGCTTCGCCAGTTGTAGGTGTCCAGAAATGCTCGTATAAACTAAACACTGTATGCGTTTAACTGCCATGTGTAAAAATTTCTAATTGCTATGCACCTTTCTAATTGAAGCACCGCCCAGTAATAACTGTTATTAGGCACCTTTTTTGACAATAATTATTTGTAAAAGGTGCATTAATTGGAACGAATCTGGTACATTACGCCCCTCTGTTCTTGTGAGGAGTGTGTCTATGCTAGACTGAGAACTCACTTCATTCTTCAATTAATTCTGAACTAGTCAATACAGTGTTGTAGCAACACAAAAGTAGGAAACACTCACTATTCCTGTTTCATCTATGTACTTTCAATTTGAAAATCAATTTGTTTTATAGACCCTCTATTCCCCAATCTACTGCCTTAAGATACCAATAACCTTATGATATAGACCCATATTAATTATCGATGAAACACAATACATACCATAATGAATTATTAACTTTATTTTCATTCCTAACCCTATGTACAGAAGTGAGAAGTGGTGACACAGAAGAAGAAATTAAAGAAGCAAGAAAATTGCAACAAGATTTTGCTGATTTGAAAGTGGAAATCATTAACTCATTGAGTGGAATAGATGTTGTCAATTTGAAAGTTCGTATCTGTGATTTTTTATTGTGTCGAGGACATATCACACAAGCTGTTCAAGAACACTCAGATGCACTACAGAAACTAACGACTCCAGATGGTGTTCTTAATTTCCTCACAACCAGGAAGTTTCTTGGTTACTTAAACTATGAATTAATTAAACTATTTCCACAGGTTGTGAAGAATGATGAAAATAAAATATTTTTAATGAGCACTGCCATTGAGAAATATGAAAAAAAGCATATAGACTTCCTTTCATCTAATTTTAATACTCTTATTGAAGTGTTCAAAAAAGAAGATTCACTTGCTCCAAATTCTGCCATTGGCCTACCTGAGCTTGAAATCCATCTTCAAAGTCCGTGGGAAAACAGAAGCATGTATGTTTGGAAAGATTTCCTTGATAAGAAGTTTCTTAATAGATGGCCATCTCACCTGATGATCACAGACATAAAGAAGAGATGTATTATTCTTACATATACAGTTCTACCACATTTTTTACCAGCTGTTTTTGAAGATCTAACAAATCATCAAGTATTAGAAAATCTGAAGAAACAAGGAATAACAGTGGACTTATCTAAATTAAAAACCAAGGTTTGTAACTATAGTGAAAGATATTTTAATCAGTCAGGGACGTAGAACTAGGTGGGGCCTTGAATGTTTTGGAGGTGCTATGCATACTGTCTTACAAATACATTATGTATTGTACAAATGAATATGAAGTTGTGTTTTCTTATTACAATAATTATGACAAAATCTTTCTTTTTTAGGAAAGCAAACAGCATCTCACAGAATGTTCAGGTATTAAATAATATAAATATAATTTCTGAATATTAAATCTATAGATCAGTGTAGTATATTATATTTCATAATCTTAAACATTGAACATACAAATCTTTCCTCATGGAATCTGTAAGAGTACTTAAATAATACTGAAAATACATGCTTGACCATACGCACCAGCGTTAACTTCCCTATTGTGAATCCCCCCCCCCCCCCCCCCTTTATACTTTTCGTTTTACAAAGAATTTATAACTCACAATTAATCATTCAATCACCTAGTCGTAAGTGCTAGCAATTAAACTATTAATACTCCAGGTTTAATATTTAATAGTGGTTCCCATTATTGATGATTGCATCACTACTTTAAAATAATATTTAAAACCTTGAATTTATGCCGTTTTCCTTAACCTGAGAAGAATGTCCATAGATGATCATTTTTCCTGCACATCATTTATTTATATTCACCCATTCTTTTTTTGGTATGTCTAATTTCAATCCACTGCTTCAGTTATGTTCTTTGAAATTGCTGTTGTAGACGAATAATTGTAAAATATCAAGTAGAATGATGCTTGTCATTTGAAAACAAGTTATTCGTATCACTATTAAGTATTTTTACTGTAGACAGTTATTGCATTGTTATATTCAAACATTTCACAGCAGTGGTAACAGGACATTCAGCAATTACTACTGTAAAACCCCAGTCATTTGCCACGTCCACACCTGCCATGTCCACAACTTCAGATAAAACGTCAGGACATTTAGCAACTGTTGATGAATTGTCAGGACATTCAGCAACTGTTACTGGAAAACCCCGGCCACCTACCATGTCCACAACTTCAGATAAATCGTCAAGATATAAAGAAACATTAGTAACAAATGAGGCATATTCAATTAAACTTCAAGCAGATGTAGAACTAGTATATACTGAAACGTTAGTGTGGAAATCACCTATCATATCCACAACTTCAGATGAATTGCCAGAATATACAACAATTCCTGTACAAGAAATCCAGTCGCCTACCATGTCAGGACATTCAGTAATTGTTACTGGAATTATGAAACATTTACATTGTTTAAAGAAACATCAGTAATAACAGAAGCACATTTAACTAAAATTCAAGCAGAAGATGCACTAGTATAATATTAAAACAAAAAAGTTTGCTAAGGAAGTTGTCCTCTGAAACACCATTCCATACACTAGCTACATCTTATTTTATTTAAGTGGAGGTAATGGAGGATGAAACGAAATACTACTTCATCATTAATTGATGTGACTCTGATCAATGCATATCTTTCACTAGCAAATCTTTCATCATTATAATTATTTATTTATATATTTGTTCTTTTGTATTAGCCAAATTCCATTTTAGTTAGTTATTTTTATTACAGTAGTTCTGTAATTTAGTTATGGTTTAGTTAACTAAAGGTCACAATGTGCAGCTAAAAGAGGTTTTAGTTTATAGTTAACTAAAACAACACTAATACATAGATACATACGTACGTACATACATGCATACATACGTACATAATTTTACAGTCATACATACATACATACATACATACATACATACATACATACATACATACATACATACATACATACATACATACATGCATGCATACATACTTACATAATTTTACATACATATTAAATTTAATACGATTGAACATGAAATAATAATTGTTATTTATAATGTAAATGTATTAGCTTTATTGCTTCTATTTTTTCGAGTCTTTTGGTATGTGGTAGCATTTCAACTTCAGATATAGGAAAAGATTCAATCTATAATACAATTAATACTATTTATGAGCTCAACTAAAATAACACTAAGTCACCTATTGTATTCAAGTCGACTACTTCCAATGCAAATTGAAGATAAACACATTTGATTTTTAACACAGAAGTCTAGTAGTGTACAAAGTGCTTCTTCCCCATAGGGAGGTCATGGCTAGTGTAATGATTTATAAATTAAAATACCTGTGCATATATAAATTATTGTATGAAAATACACCGAAAGGAAATGACTCGTAATTTATAATTTTGAAGATGAAAATAAAAGTATGAAAAGATAAAATTATTATGAAATAAAATTATCAAAAGTTCTTATAATTTTAGTCTTTTCACTAGACAGAGTGTGGATTGGTCTTTTTATTTTACGTACTGGTGTGTGAGTTGTGAGTGTGGGGTGTGATGGTGGTGATGTATGAATAACAGGTCGTTTGGATAGAGGAAGAGATTCTGAATCTTCTGTTCTCCTAAAATATAAAATATATACTCATTATGAGAACAAATTCATGATATCAGGAGGAAACACAATTTAAATATAAAATATTACACTCGATAAAATATATACTCATTATGAGAACAAATTCATGATATCAGGAGGAAACACAATTTAAACATAAAATATTACACTCGATATTTATATACAAGGCACGAAATATAAATTCAGAGTACTATTGCTGTGCAAATCAACCATGAAATGCATCACATGATACAAATTGTATTGACGAAAATGATAATACCTAATTACCTATATAAGGAATTCATTACATTTATATTAGAATGTTGATTAAAAAGTATATATAATTTAATATTAGTACAAGTGTGTTTCCATGGTGAAGTACACTTATATTGAAATGAAACTGCAATATCGTAGGGCCATCCCTATGATTGCTTTCCCACGGGTTTGATGTATGTTTATATACATATATATATATATATGTTTGTGTCACTTACGCGAGTTTGCGTTGTATACGTAGTTAAGGAAGTTACGTCATTCCTGGGGGCTCGGTCAATAATGGACGTGGCGTGGCACGTAATAGAACGCGATCTCATTGCCGCTCAAGCTCTACAGACTAGAGCAGCAGAAAGAAAGCTGTAGCTTTACTAGCTTATGTAGAAACTGGAACTAATAGCTGGCTATTCTTCCTGAAATATATTTCTAAAGTTCTAGAAGGTTTTTAAAAGAAAGGAGAGTAGATAATCGAAATAATAACTATAATAGGCTGTTGTGTTTCAGGCATGATAAAGTTAGCCATGATTACTGAATGCTGGACACCACAAAGCAATCATAGGGATACTTTTTTCTCTATATACACTTGTTTTAAAGAGGATCTGAAACATTCACGACATAAAAAAATACAACACAGATTATGGAAGGATTGAACTAGAAGGTACAAATGTACATCGTACTTGCATGATGCTCAACACACATGACATCATGTATCATCTCGTAAAATCTCTATCATCTTTAAAAGTGTTAAACTAACCTCTTCCTTTGTAAGGTTGAGTCTTCTTCAGTTGCTAAGCAACTTGATTTATCTGATCTCTCCCACTCCATTGTTTCCAACTGCACAGATTCACTAGTACTCATCAAATCACTTGGCTCTTTATGTCTAATCTTGGGTCGTCTCTTACGTTGTGGTCGAGGGATCACATGCTTACGAAACAAATATATCAATCTCTCTCTACTCGGTGACCCATTTTGATAAACTGGTATAGATACTTTCATCTCACTCAATACTTTCACTAATCTTTCATTGCTCAACATTTCAGGATGTTGCAAATCAATCACTTCTTTCCTATCTTCATCAATCACTTCTTTCCTATCTTCATCAATCACAGTTCTCGAATCATCAAGCTTTGGTTTATCAGGTAATTCCAATTCCATGTTCTCAATGATTGTAATTTTGTCTTGTTCTTTAGATTTTCCCCAAGCTCTTTTCTTCACAGCTTTAGACGCCATTTTTTTAAACTTCGCGCATGCGCATAAGTGATAGTGAGCACATGTTCCTTTCTTGAGGAAAATGGGATTCCAATCGGTAAGGCGTTCAGTACTGTATGATGTGTCTAAGAGAAATCAAACTATATATATCTACTGTCTTTAATAAATTGTATATGATATGTGAATTCATTTTATTGTAGTTGATTATAGTAGATGGAAGGGGTCACCTACTGGGTAGATTAGCATCAGTGGTAGCCAAGAACCTATTAATAGGTGAGAGTGTGTTTTAATATATTGCCACATGATTATCACGTGATTGTGTAGGTCAAAAGATCGTTATTGTTAGATGCGAGGAACTGAATATCAGTGGACATATTTATAGGAATAAAAGTATGTCAATTAGAGGATATTGTACACTAAAATCAATGATTGTTTTGCTTTTCTAGTTAAGTATCTCAAATTTCTTCGTAAGCGATGTAACGTAAAACCCTCGCGAGGTCCTTTCCACTTTAGAGCTCCTAGTAAGATATTCTGGAGGACAGTCCGTGGGATGTTACCACACAAGACTAAGAGAGGATCAGCAGCATTGGAGAGGCTCACTGTGAGTTATGTTAGATACTAGTCTGTCTAAGAGATAATGGGTGGAGTCTCCATTCATCCTGTTGGCTCTTAATGTCTGAGAAGATAAAGAGGGGGTGGTCTCCAGAATTTTTTTTCCTGAAGTTAGAAATGATTTTACATGTAGTTTATGCTGCAGAGTTCACATTTCTCTGGTCTTTAATAAATCATTTCCAAAAAGGACAGAGTACTTGAAATTAATAAGTAATTAGAATCAGGGAATTTCATAGGCTACTTTCTAGCTCAATTACTTTGCAGTTTGCATAAGAGTCTCAAGTAATGTGAAATGCAATACATTGTATATATGTATCTGCATGCATTCTAGGCAGTGGGGGTGGAGTTTATAATAATGTCTTTACAATCTATGACCAAAAAAGTATGAACTTTCTGTTGGACCAATACCCACTGTTTACAAGAGACAGTGAACACAAACACATGGGGAGCTTGAAATGATTTTTGAACATGTCCAACGGAAACATGAGAACAAACAATATTTTACCAGCAAGTTTTTGTCAGGGAAAAAAAGGCTCACAAACCTGCACTGTGCCTATTTATGGCTGAAATATAGACACTAGGCCACAACTGCTTTTGACCAACATGTTCCCTCACTACGAGGTTACTGTTGATATAGCTATTTGACCAATATGTTCCCTCACTACGAGGTTACTGTTGATATAGCTATTTGACCAATATGTTCCCTCACTACGAGGTTACTGTTGATATAGTTATTTGACCAATATGTTCCCTCACTACGAGGTTACTGTTGATATAGTTATTTGACCAATATGTTTCCTCACTATGAGGTTACTGTTGATATAACTAATCAGACAATTTGTCCAGGCAAATGCAGTTTTGTCTAGACACAAAGTGGCAAAATGTCCAAAAAATCTGCCAATATTGGATTTTATTGTGAGCACTTGGGGGATGGAGGATATGTACATGTAGCTATTCAATCTTTTCAATCCATTCTAGAGACTTTCTTGGAAGATTCATAGAAATATAAAAATTACATAATTTTTAAATAAACATCTATCCTCAGGTTTGTGAGGGTATTCCTTCAAAATATGAAAGAAGAAAGAGAATGGTAGTTCCCAGTGCTTTAAGAGTTTTGAAATTAAAACCGGGACGTCAGGTATTACAATATTTAATGGTATTTATTTCAATGTTAAAATAATTCCACCTCTTGTAGTTCTGTGTTCTGGGGAGATTATCTCATGAAGTTGGATGGAAATACAAGGTTAATTGATATTCTGAATGAATACTGTGTTCTATCTCTGGGCAAGAGCCTGTAAAAGTACAGATTCCCCCTGAAGCACACAGGAAGAGTCATGAATATGATTAGTCGTGTATGCCACAAACCCACAATACAGGGAACACTGTATGGGTATATAAGCTCAGATGTTTGTGATTACAATGTTCACAAAACACATGGAATCAATCACACGGCATATTTGGGCAAACCTGAACAAAAAGGCTGACCATTTATTAAGGTTTAAACAAAAAAATCATGACACTGTTGCATAGATGGTTATAGAAGTACACAGGAAATGTTATGAATATGATTAGTTGTGTAGTCCACAAACCCACAATAATGGGAGCACTGTGTAGGTATATATGTACACAGGAAAAGTCATGAATATAATTACTTGTGTTGTCCACAAACCCACAATACAGGCAGCACTGTTCAGGTATATAAGCTCAGATGTCTGGGTTAAGAAATCACCATGTTTTATAAGTTTGCAAAATTTTTGTGAGCCTTAACAAAAAGGCTGACCTGTTTATAAAATTTTAAAACAAAGAATTAGTGATGGGCGATACCATAAATTTCCAGTACAATACGATACTGATTACTGCTCATGCAAGTATCAATAATATCGATTACTAATATGATTACTACTTTTGAGTAATTAATAATGCACTTAATGAATCAGTTTGAACAGTTTCTATGAGTTTTTTTTGAAAAATACATCATTAAACAACTAGCAAAATTTGGTTGATCCTGGACCTTTTCAAAATAGTTCCATATTGGACTAGTATACTTTTTGCTAGCTCTCTTACTAGCACTAGGCTGTATGGCATCCACATTCGATGGGCCAGGCCGAAGCGATTGTTCATGATTTTCTTCTGGAGAAACTGATTGCATTGTTTCTTCTTCTCTGTAATACAGTAGTAATACTTGGTCAAACGCTCGCTGCTCCTATAGACTTCGATCTCTATCGTGCGACGTGCGTATGACTGCGAGCGTATTCTCATAATTCTCTGCACACGTTTGAATTGCAAATTGCGCATGCGCAGGTAATCATTTTTTAAACATCCGATACCTTTCATCGTAATCGATTAGTAATCGATACCATAAAGTATCGACAAAATATCGATTACTTCGATACTTTTCGATTAGTATCGCCCATCACTACAAAGAATCATGACACAGTTGCATAGAGCAGGTAGTGATTGTTATATAAGTACACAGGAAAGGCTATGAATAGGATTAGCTGTGTAGTCAACAAACCCACAATACAGGGAACACTGTGTAGCCATACAAGTACACAGGAAATGTTATGAATATGATTAGTTGTGTAATCCACAAACCCACAATATAGGCAGCACTGTATGGGTATATAAGCTCAGATGTTTGGTTTAAGAAATCACCATGTTTTTTTAGTTTAAAACCAAAATTTTTGTGAGCCTTAATAAAAGGCTGACCTGAATTTTAAACAAAGAATCGTATCACAGTTGCATAGAGCAGGTAGTGATTGTTATATAAGTACACAGGAAAGGCTATGAATATGATTAGTTGTGTAGTCAACAAACCCACAATACAGGGAACACTGTGTAGCCATACAAGTACACAGGAAATGTTATGAATATGATTAGTTGTGTAATCCACAAACCCACAATACAGGGAGCACTGTATGAGGTATATAAGCTCAGCTGTTTGATGCAACCATAGCTGCCTGGATACACACTGTTGTGCAGAGTAAAATTTGAACAATTTTTGAGAGCCTGAACTTAAAAAAGGGCTGATTTTTTTTTACTTTTTAACAAATTGTATGATTATAATAGAATATATAGTAACTGAAATGAAAATTGGCACACTTTCAGTGAACCCAAGAATTATTTTAGAATGAAGTAACATTATACACTACGAGATACTGGCAGAGCTAAAAATAACATTCACATGTTGACTGGTCACTTTGTCCAGACATATTGAAATTTGCCCGGACATTGGGTTATTTTGAGTGGTCATCACTTAATGATATATTAAATAGATAATTAGACAATAATGTACGATTAGCTCCATGTATAACTCAATACAGTGTCACTGTATCGAAAAAAAAGAGTTGTACACTTTGTAAAGGTTAAATGGGTAACACTTCTTTTCTTAGAAGGCTCATCAACATCTTGCCCTGAATGGCTTCGCTTCATTATAAAAACACTTCAAAGCTTTAACAGCTGTTACACTATAATAACTCACACATGTGTGTATGCTTTGCGCATGCGCGCTTAATTATGCTGCTTAAGCAAACATGAAAAAATGGAGAAGACAGATGTAAAAGAAAAACGCAACTTAGATGGTAACTATCTTTGACAACAAAAAAGTCTTCATCAATGTAAGAATTCTTGTGTTGTTAGCTAGTTAATTATATCATGCATTTTTCAAAATTTTGTCTGGACATAATGACCAAGTGTGCTATTATTTGAGTGGCCATGACCGAGATTTGCACGGAAATTGACCGTTGTCCGGATGTTATTTTTAGCTCTGTACTGGTAGTGTTTTATGATGACCACTTTTAGTTAATAGTTGTAGTATGTCTAGTTTGTCATAATTTGAGTTTTAATTAACTAAAGTAACATTAGGCTTACCAAAAGTGCCCATTATTGGGCAGTTTTCATTTTAGTTATAGTTTAGTTAACTAAAAGTCACAATGCCTTACTAAAAGAGGTTTTAGTTATAGTTATTACAGTAGACTTGTAATTTAGTTATAGTTATAGTTAAATAAAACAACACCACTAGATAGATTATAATCATCAGAGAGGCACGCCTGAGCAAGCAAGAATTGTATTGTATAAATAGGAGAATACAGTAACCATATGTTGAAGGGGCAAGCAAGTAAAATCACAGAACATTCATAGATCTGGATAGAGTGGGGTTGCTCCCCAATAAAATGGGAGTAATGTGTTATATGTAATGTATGTGTGTTACCTCAGCTCACAGGAAGAGCTATAAATATTATTAATTGTGTAGTCCATAGTGCAGAGAGCACTGTATAGTATGGCTGAAACTAATACTATGTAGGAATATATGTACACAGGAAAAGTCATGAATATAATTCCTTGTGTAGTCCACAAACCCACAATACAGGCAGCACTGTATGGGTATATAAGCTCAGATGTCTGTTTTCTTAGACAATTCACTCTGTTTTTTTTTGTTGTCATATCTTGCTAAATTTTTAGCCTTAATAAAAAGGCTGACCCGTTTATAAAGTTTAAAACAAAGAATCATGACACTGTTGCATAGCAGGTAGTGATGGTTATATAAGTACACAGGAAATGTTATGAATAGATTAGTTGTGTAGTCCATAATGCAGGGAGCACTATATAGTATGGCTGAAACTAATACAAATGTATTCCAATATTTGGATGTTCATTGGTTTTCTGATGTAGTTTAACGAATTCGACTATTTTTTGTTTAATGGTTTGTGCATGTGCAGAAACAACACGAAAATAAATAGCAGTTGAGAAGTTTCGTGCTTTGTTTTCTAAGCTTGTGTATCAGAAAATCAGCACATAGGTTGTTGTTATAAACATCTATTGTAGAGCAAAATGGTGAGCTAATACTTAATATTTTACAAACAATTTATTGAGTTAGCAAGCGAATATTCAAATATTCATTCCTTAAGTAAAGCGAGTATTCAAATACAAAAAGTGGTATTCTACTACATGTACATGTATATAGGTATATACGTACACAGGAAAAGTCATGAATATAATTAGTTGTGTAGTCCACAAACCCACAATACAGGGAACACTATGTAGGTATATATGTACACAGGAAAAGTCATGAATATAATTAGTTGTGTAGTCCACAAACCCACAATACAGGGAGCACTGTATGGGTATATAAGTACACAGGAAATGTCATGAATATGATTAGTTGTGTAGTCCACAAACCCACAATACAGGGAGCACTGTATGGGTATATAAGCTCAGAACTTGCAAGTTATTGGTCAATACTTGTACATACTAGCAATATACCGAATTTTTGTGAGCCTGAATAAAAAGGCTATTTTGTTTAAAAAGAATACAAGTATAAAGTCTGTTCACATTCACTCAAAATTAGGATTAGGATGTGATGATACAGGAGTCCATATTGATGTTGACCAGAAAACGTAACAGTAGGAGTGGCAAACGACCACTCATTTAATTACATTGGTCAAACTATCCGTCTGACCCGTCTGTTACTATTTTCAGAACCCACGGGTATATGCCTTTGTTAACTATGGCATATACACCTCGCTGTCCTCGCATCTCCAAGGTTAGCTATGAAACAAACACGCCTGGAGGCAGAAATGGAGTCACCTACTATCAGGAAAGTTAGAGCATGCTTTGAGGAAGCCAAGAAATAACTATTTAGTCCTATTTAAGAGTGTTTGACATCATTGCCTTCTGTCATGAAATGATTGCAGTGAAGGCTTCCCACTACTTTGTCAATGGCTTCACTGGGAACATCTTCACAGTCTACACGAGCCAGAATATCGCTCAATTCTTTTCTCTGTTATACAGGAAACTTAGTCAATGTAGTATATATATAGTAGCTGTTCATTTTGTAGAAGCCAATAATGAAAGTATTGTGTAGTACCACCCATCACCAAGTAGCACTGCCAATAATGACCACTTAGTAAGCCTAATATTATTTTAGTTAATTAACTATAACTAAAATAGCAAGAAGAAACAAGACATACCATATATACATACCAAATAGTATTCACTACATATTTATGTCCAACATTGCCATAAAAATCTCATGATTATCATTATGTGGTTCATTTAGAGTAGGGTTAGTGCTCCCTTGTGGTTAGGGTTCAATCAATATCAAAAGTTCTCTTGGTCTTTGATGGCAATCTTGGACATCACTCAAGCTGTAACTGATAAGTATACTAATAATGTCATTTCTTGTGATTATAACATCAGTGATTGCTTTTATGATACTCATAATTATTGAACAAAATTCTCATTTCATTGAAACCAGCGATAGATATAATATCAAATTGGTATCGGTTATTGGTACATATCTAAAGTAATACTCAATTTATCGAAATATCAGTAAAATCTCTTATCAGTACATCACTATTATTGTCCTACATTGATGTAAATATAATCTAGATGTAATGTGTATCAGTCTGAACGATTTTGACTGGTCCTCATTGTCATTTATATAAATATTATAACCATTACTGTAGATATCATATAACAATGTTACTGATTGTATTCTGACTTGATAAGAATCTACGAGGAGAGTCTCATGCATATCATCATTGTGTTATGTGTGTGCTATCCCCTCGTTACATTAATATCTGTTTTTCTATTCGCTCCCCAAGTTTCATTGTGCTAAAGGGAGACACAGCCTACAGAACATATCCATTAAACTGGATGGATGGATCGGTGGATGGCTGGGTGGGTGGATTGAGTGAAGAATGGATGGATGGATAGGTGGATAGATGGATTGATTGATAGTTTTTGATACACTTATAAAATGTTGACAGTTCTTGCAGGTTCATTCTTTTTATCATTTTAGGAAATTGTGTCGACTTTGGAGGCCAAACGCAAGGCCAAAGCTAAAGTTTACTACGAGAGAAAAAAACAGTTGCTGGTAAGATTTGAGTTTATATAAACCAGCACTCCGTATTAGGTTGCCATGGTAACAGTGCATTACTGTTGAGGGGAGTGGTTTAACTGTACTGTCTATAGTATCCTTAACTTTTGGTAGAGTGAATGGACTAAAAAAAATCTCTTTTGAAATCTTAAGCTTATCTAAGTTATCTTTAACAAAAAATGTGGAGACAATAAACCCGATATATATAGACATATGGGAACAACTAATTAGGATAAAGACAATATATCATTGTCCATTTCAGGGCACTTGTAGATTATCGGTGCCTGGTACACATTATCACACTATCCTTTTAGGTTTCCATGGTAACATTATGAGTTGACTGTACTGAGATTCATTATTTACAACTTATCTTTTCTTTAGCGATACAATAAACAAGCTGAAGTTGATTGTAAAACCAAGTTGGCATCTCTTAACGAGAAACTTGAAGCTATGGGATATGTACAATAATTCAAGTCTTTTATGTGTACTAATTAATTAGCATACATTATTGAGGAAAGTTTTAAATCAAAATTAATATGAAATAATTGATAATTAATAATTAATATTTATAATGAGTGGATACAACCAGTGGTCCGGAAAAAACTGATGATGAATGGAATATTGATGATGAATGCAACTAGTGATGGCAAACCATCTTACCATTTTCATATAATTATCCTTCTCATTAATGATTAATTATTTGGTTAGTACAGTTGGAAGGGTTCAATAATTAGTTGGTTCTTCAGGAGATACATACATCTAATGCCGTAGCTAATTTGTACTCAAATGGTTGAGACACTTCAATTTCTATTCGTATTTCATCATTTCCATGCCATCAATTTAGTATCAGTTTACTGCTAAAGTATGTGTGATTGTATCTGGCTATCAAAAGGGGTTTGGAAACTGCAAACACATAACTAACTGGTGTACATTTTCATACTTGATGCCATAGTAACATCATGCATGTAGCCACAACATACTCTATGACAATTGATAAACTAAATTGCTATTCCATGCGACTGTACTAACTAATGAAATGTTTATTTTCATAATTTAATTATTGTAGCGGCTTTATCACAATACAGGGAGCACTGTAGGTATTTAATTACACAGGAAATGTTATGAATGTGATTAGTTGTGTAGTCCACAATACAGGGACATAAGGACACAGGAAATGTTATGAATGTGATTAGTTGTATAGTCCACAAACCCACAATACAGGGAACACTGTAGGTATTTAATTACACAGGAAATGTTATGAATGTGATTAGTTGTATAGTCCACAAACCCACAATACAGGGAGCACTGTGTAGGTATTTAAGCTCAAATGTTTGATTACAATTATTATCATAATTACCCTCACCGCTTAGCATAGGCGGAAGGGTACGGTAATCGTTTTGTGTGTGTGTGTGTGTGTGTGTGTGTGTGTGTGTGTTAGCAATTTTTCTTGAAAAATGACATTTCAAAAGGGGTACTGGTATACATCAAATTATACAAGGAAAAAAAATAACGTAGGAATTCATCTAAAACCTTTTTGTTCTAAAGTTATGAAAAGTTTTATAACTCACAGTTACCGTTTAATGACTTTATGATGAAACGAGGGCAATAACGAGAGTAAATATAGACACACAAAACACAGGTGATCCTCTTGCATGGCTGTCGCTAGCCAAGAAACACATGTGAATTAAGTTTTAAAATTCATCTACACAGCTGTAATAATAATAACAATAATTATTATATAATTATGCTAATTATAGCCCAAAGACAGAAAATCATAAATTATGTTTTCTTGTAGTCAATAATGGAAAAATTAATCACCAGTAAATAAAAGGCGATGTAGACTCAATGGACAGTGAAACATGTCCATTACAACTTCATTCATAAAACTAGTAATATGCAATTATTGTTACTAACTATATAAATATCATTTATTTTCGCTGTAGTTTAAAATGACCAACAATCTTACAATTTTCATATAATTATCCTCCTCATTAATGATTAACTTATTGGTTAGTACAGTTGTGTAGTTGGTTCCTCAGGAGATACATACATCTAATGCCATAGCTAATTTGTACTAATTATAATCAATTAGTTGAGGCACTATAATTTCTATTCATACTTCATCATTTTCATGCCATCAATTTAGTATACGTTTACTACTAAAGTACATGTAATTGTATCTGGCCATCTAAAGGGGTTTGGAAACTGCAAACACATAACTAACTAGTGTACATTTTAATACTTGATGCTAATTATACCATAGTAACATCATGCATGTAGTCACAATATCCTTTATGACAATTGATAAACTAAATTGCTATTCCATGCAGCTGTACTAACTAATGAAATGGTTATTTTCATGATTTAATTTTGCAGTGCTTCTATCACATTCCTTGTATAAAAGATTGTTTTTCTAGTGCTGGCTATTGCTAGACAAAATCAACGATAGCCAGCTAATTAAAAGAGGAACACACAATATCTTTACTTACTAATGAGTGGTTAATTTTGTTAATCATGTATATATAAGATCACCACTGAAACTAACTATAACTAAAACTAACTAAAGTTCTAGTACTACTTAACTCTTTTTGTGATATCAAAAGGTAATGCAAATATTATGAATATAATTAGTTGTGTAGTCCACAAACCCACAATAAAGAGAGCACTGTATGGGTATACAAGTACACAGGAAATATCATGAATATGATTAGTTGTGTAGTCCACAAACCCACAATAAAGGGAGCACTGTATGGGTATACAAGTACACAGGAAATATCATGAATATGATTAGTTGTGTAGTCCACAAACCCACAATAAAGGGAGCACTGTATGGGTATACAAGTACACAGGAAATATCATGAATATGATTAGTTGTGTAGTCCACAAACCCACAATAAAGGGAGCACTGTATATATGGGTATATAAGTACACAGGAAATATTATGAATATGATTAGTTGTGTAGTCCACAAACCCACAATACAGGAAGCACTGTGAAGGTATATAACCTCAGCTGTTTAACTATGCATGATATCATTAACGAGTAATAATTTACAAAAAATTTTTGTGAGCCTAAATGAAAAGGCTGTAAAGTTTAAAGTTTGAAACAAAGAATTAGGAGTATATTACCACTATCACTATATAGTAGTAGTGATGGGTGTTACCAGGAATTTATAATCTGATATGATACTGATTGCTTGGTAAACTAGCATCAATTACCTGAATGATTACTCTGTGCAGTTTTACACAAGAAACTACTTTTAAAACATTTAACTTTGTCCTTTTCTGGCAGAATTTGTCAGTTTGCATGCAGTCTCAACTCTTCTTCAATTGTCACCAATTAATCACTACAAAGTGACGAGTATATGTGACCAGGTTTGCCATGATGCTGAACAAGTACAGTCGATCAGTAATAGTACTACCCTTTTCCAAGTTGTACTGAAAATTGGCCGGTAATGAGCACTTTTAGTAAGCCTAATATTAATTGAAATATCGAGATACCATATGCATGCATAACTAATAGTAGTCACTATTGTCTAGTGATGCACCAATAATTGGTATTAGTCATTATTGCTATTAATTTTAGTATCGGTATCGGTTATTTCTGAAAGATGTAACCGATATTGTAATAAGTGTACTAATAATGTCATTGCTTGTGATCATAACATCAGTGAGTGCTTTTATGATACTCATAATTATTGACCTCATTTTCATTGAAACCAGAAGGTAAATATAATATCAAACTGGTATCAGTTATTGGAACATATCTAAAATAATAATCAGTTTATCAAAATATCAGTAAAATTTCTGTTGTTGACATACCAAACAACAGTTTACAACACTAGTTCTAGTTAAATAGCTAAAAATCGTTTCGTGATGTCAAAAGGTAAGAGTACATGTTATGAATATGATTATTTCTGTAGTCCACAGACCCACAATAAAGGGAGCACCATGTAGGCATATAGGTACACAGGAAATGTTATGAATATGATTAGTTGTGTAGTCCACAAACCCACAATACAGGGAGCACTGTGTAGGTATTTAAGCTCAAATGTTTGACTGTGTGTGTGAGCAATTTTACTTGAAAAATAAAAACATTGACACTTCAAATTATACAAGGAAAAAAAATAACGTAGGAATTCTTCTAAATCCTAAAGTTATGACAAGTTTTATAACTCACAGTTACCGTTTCACGACTTTATGATGAAACGAGGGCAATAACGAGAGTAAATATAGACACACAAAACACAGGTAATCCTCTTGCATGGCTGTCGCTAGCCAAGAAGCACATGTGAATTAAGTTTTAAAATTCATCTACACAGCTGTAATAATAATAACAATAATTATTATATAATTATGCTAATTATAGCCCAAAGACAGAAAATCATAAATTATGTTTTCTTGTAGTCAATAATGGAAAAATTAATCACCAGTAATTAAAAGGCGATGTAGACTCAATGGACAGTGAAACATGTCCATTACAACTCCATAAACTAGTAATATGCAATTATTCTTACTAACTATGTAAATATCATTTATTTTCGCCATGACCTCTTTAGTTTAAAATGACCAACAATCTTACCATTTTCATATAATTATCCTCATTAATGATTAATTTATTGGTTAGTGCAGTTGCGTAGTTAGTTCCTCAGGAGATACATACATCTAATACCATAGCTACAGTAACTTTGTACTAATTATAATCAATTAGCTGAGACACTATAATTTCTATTCATATTTCATCATTTTCATGCCATCAATTTAGTATAAGTTTACTACTGAAGTACATGTAAATTCATCTGCCTACCATGCTAGCAATAGGTGTAGACAAATACACACAACAAACAAACAAGCAGCCATAATGGCTTCATTAAACATTAGAGCAGCATTTTGGCTTAGAAAATAGCCAGATACATGTAAATCGTATCTGGCTTTGGAAACTGCAAACACATAACTTGTGTACTTGATGCTAATTATGCCATAGTAACATCATACATACATCAAAATGATCTAATACCATAGCTAATTTGTACTAATTATAATCAATTAGTTGAAACACTATAATTTCTATTCATATTTCATGCCATCAATAGTATGAGTTTACAGCTACTAAAATAAACTATCAAAAGGGGTTTGGAACTGCAAACACATAACTAACTAGTGTACATTTTCATACTGGATGCTAATTACACCATAGTAACATCATGCATGTAGCCACAACATACTCTATGACAATTGATAAACTAAATTGCTATTCCATTCAACTGTACTAACAAATAAAATGATTATTTTCATGATTTAATTGTTTGCAGCACTTTTATCACATTATTTGTACGAAAGATTGTTTTCTAGTGCTGGCTATTGTGTTGCGAGACAAAATCGACAATAGCCAGCTAATTAAAAGAGAAACCTTTACTAATAAGTGGTTAACTTTGTTAATCATAAGATTACCATTGAACTAACTATACCTAAAACTAACTAAAGTTTAGTTAACTAGCTAAAAATCGTTTGTAATGTCTAAAGGAACTGAAAGTAATGACTGATGAGTAAATAAACTAAAATGAAATTTGTTACCAAACCAACATTAATATACACTAATATTATAAAGTCATCACATCCTAATTTTGAGACTTTAGCATGCCTAATTATAAATTATAATTATGCTAATTGCAATAATTATAACGAGCTGCCAATGTTCTTAGTTTTTCCAGAAATTTGTGAAAACAATATGATTACCATACCCTTCCACCTACACTTCACAGCGAGGGTATTAACTATCCTATAGTCCAAAATAGAAAATCATAAATTATGTTTTCTAGTAGTAGATAATGGATCACCAATCAATAGATGTATGTAAATTCAATGGACTATGAAATTTTACTTCGTCTGTTTACATCAACTATGATGTTAATAGTCCATTATTTAATAAATAGTTGGAAAATGTTGTTATGAGGAATTAGTTAATATTTTTGTGCAAAGAGAGTTAAATAAAGAAAGGACATTATACATTTAATGATTGCTAGGTTCGTTTCTCTTGTCTGTGTTTCGGAGGTTTGTAACCAAATATCTTCTTTGACTTTTTGACTCCTTTTGACTGAAAGTCCCTCCAACTTGTTATTCTTTCAACTCTATCTGACTACATGATTATGAGGGAAAACTTAATACTTGGTAATAGATCTATCTATCTATCTATCTATCTATCTATCCATCTGTCTGTCTGTCTGTTTTTATAGACAGTGGTATGGAAACATCCAGTCATGCAGGACATTGTCTGATAAATCTAGTGAATGTCCGGTAAATTGAAACTGAGCTGTATACAAAGTATATGGAGAGCAGGACAATAGTGGTGGAAATGGACGAAAATGTCCAGTAGTGTGCTCAATATTTCCACACCTCTGCTTATACATTGCACTATATAAACATATCCTAGGCTATTTATTACTACTATTAGTATTATTATTATTATTATTATTATTATTATTATTATTATTATTATTATTATTAATCAGTTCTTGTCTAACTCACTTCCCATTGTTCTTTCATTTCTTTTTCTCTTTTTGCTTTCGCCTGTTCCTCTTCTTCTAAATCTTTCTGACGTTTTCTTCAAATAATGAGAATACTTCAATATAGTATATTCTTGTAATCTTAGCCTTCTCAAATATGTACGTTTTTGTATATTCTTGTAATCTTAGATGTCTCAGTTTGTATATTTATGAATATTCTAGTATATCACAGTGCTTAGACTTTAATATGTACTTTTATTTTCGGTGTAGCTTAGGATATTTTTGGATATTCTAGTATATTTCTTACCTTTCATTTGCTTCTCTTTCCTCCATTTGTTGTTTCTTAATATCATAATCAGCAAATAATTTCATCATAGCATTATGAACAAGTTGTTTATACTGTACAAGAGATAGAATACATTACATATAGTGAGTATATATTAGTTCAGTTCCTCAGGATTACAAATGATTATGGCCATTCATACAGCTACACCCTCACTCCCAGGAGCCACACAATCACTACATTCTCAATCCTATGAGCCACATTCTCAATCCTAAGGGCCACATTCTCAATCCTAAGGGCCACATTCTCAATCTTAGGAGTCATACAATCAATCATTAGGCTCAATCCTAAGGGCCACATTCTCAATCCTAAGAGCCACATTCTCAATCCTACAGGCTATACCATCAATCCTAGGGAGTACATTCTCGAACCTAGGACCATATTCTCAATCCTATGGTTTAGGACATAGGTAGTAGAATAAAACCCTGCTACCATCCTCTGCCTTCATCCACCAACCCACCCACTAACTAAAAGTGTCCATAATTTAGTTATAGTTTAGTTAACTTAGTCACAATACAATACCTTACTAAAAGGTTTTAGTTATAGTTATTACAATAGACTTGTAATTTAGTTATAGTTTAGCTAACTAAAAGTCACAATACCTTACTAAGAGTATAGTTATTACAGTAGACTTGTAATTTAGTTATAGTTTAGTTAACTAAAAGTCACACTTCCTTACTAAAAGAGTATAGTTATTACAGTAGACTTGTAATTTAGTTATAGTTTAGTTAACTAAAAGTCACAATTTCTTACTAAAAGAAGTTTGTTATAAATAGACTTGTAATTTAGTTATAGTTATTAACTAAAAGTCATAATACCTTACTAAAAGAGAAAATAGACTTGTAATTTAGTTATAGTTTAAAAGTCTAAAAGTCAATTTGACGATAGAAGTACAGAGATGTACGTACATACAAGATGAATATACTATAAAATTTACTGAAAATATACTGAAGTTTCCAAAGTTTACCTTTGCAGGATCATCCTCCTCAATGTTTTCTTTACCATCTTTTTTGGCTATTTTTCTCTTCTCTTTTAACTATAAATGATTTCAGATAAACACGTTACACACACACATACACACACACACACACACACTTTACTATCTACAGTCGCTTTAGCTTCTTCCCACACTCCTTTACAATACTCTAATTGTTCAGGATCATCTAGCATTTTATATGCTTTATTAACAGCTACATGTATCAAAAGAAACGTATAGTATCATTAATATTACTCTTTATACTCAACAATATACTAATCTCAAATGAGAAGTAAATGTATATATACATACCATCATTTGGATATAAACATTCCTGAGTTGTCTATCTGTCTATCATACAGTACCATCTATCTATCCATACCATCCATACAATTATTAATCCCTCCTTTCGTCTATCTATCTATACATACATCCATCCATCCATCCATTTATCAATCCCTCCCTTCATCTATCTATCCATACATCAATCCGTCCATCCATCCATCCATCCATCTATCAATCCCCTTCATCCATCCATCCATCCATCCATCCATTCAGCCATCCCATCCATCCATCCATCATCAATTTAATTGACATTCTACAACAGATAATGTAATCATCTATGTGTATGTACTAGTATATACATGTACATGTTCACCACACATTGAGTATGTGTGATACTAATAACAACATCATGATAACCAATAGTTTAGTAACAAAATACATGTACAACTGTACAACATAAATACATACATGTACATGTACATATACCGTACATGTACATCAACCTGTACATACATGCAGAAATAACATACACACACACGCACACACATACACACACATTACATGCATACTTTTATGTACACGTACATGTATATATATCTACATATACATGTACATGTATTACTAATATTACATGCATACATAGACGACACAATGAAAACTTTACAATTAGTGGAATGAATGAAGTATTATCATAATTATCATAATTATATAATATGCTATATATACACAATGTATACATGTACATGTACATATTATGTACATGTACATACATGTACATGTACATAGATAGGTAATACAACTTGTGGATGTATGACTCCTATCATACACAATACATAATATGTAATACACAGTGTATACATGTACATGTACATGTATATATTATGTACATGTACATGTACATCACTAGATAATACTTTTATTACAGTTAGTGGTATGTATACTTTTAATCATAATAATTATCATAATAATTATCATAATAATTATATTATATAACTATAACATACACAAGGTTTGTACATGTACATGTTATATACATGATGTTATCAGAGATGTAGAAAGAAAGAAAGAAAGAAAGAAAGAAAGACACCTGAGGCAATGGAAAAATGAAAAATGAGAGTTGCCTCAGGTGGGATTCGAACCCACGACACTCTGTATTCCAGACAGATGCTCTACCAACTGAGCTACCAAGGCAGCTCAGCTGGCAGGGTCCGAATCAAACATCTCATACGCCAGTGAGAACAGGTTAACTTAATACTAGGCAGTAGGTGAGGCCGGGGTAATGAAACCACCAAAGACACCAACACCAAACCTAAGCATGTATACATGATGTTATCAGAGATGTAGAAAGAAAGAAAGAAAGAAAGAAAGAAAGACACCTGAGGCAATGGAAAAATGAAAAATGAGAGTTGCCTCAGGTGGGATTCGAACCCACGACACTCTGTATTCCAGACAGATGCTCTACCAACTGAGCTACCAAGGCAGCTCAGCTGGCAGGGTCCGAATCAAACATCTCATACGCCAGTGAGAACAGGTTAACTTAATACTAGGCAGTAGGTGAGGCCGGGGTAATGAAACCACCAAAGACACCAACACCAAACCTAAGCATGTATACATGATGTTATCAGAGATGTAGAAAGAAAGAAAGAAAGAAAGAAAGAAAGACACCTGAGGCAATGGAAAAATGAAAAATGAGAGTTGCCTCAGGTGGGATTCGAACCCACGACACTCTGTATTCCAGACAGATGCTCTACCAACTGAGCTACCAAGGCAGCTCAGCTGGCAGGGTCCGAATCAAACATCTCATACGCCAGTGAGAACAGGTTAACTTAATACTAGGCAGTAGGTGAGGCCGGGGTAATGAAACCACCAAAGACACCAACACCAAACCTAAGCATGTATACATGATGTTATCAGAGATGTAGAAAGAAAGAAAGAAAGAAAGAAAGAAAGACACCTGAGGCAATGGAAAAATGAAAAATGAGAGTTGCCTCAGGTGGGATTCGAACCCACGACACTCTGTATTCCAGACAGATGCTCTACCAACTGAGCTACCAAGGCAGCTCAGCTGGCAGGGTCCGAATCAAACATCTCATACGCCAGTGAGAACAGGTTAACTTAATACTAGGCAGTAGGTGAGGCCGGGGTAATGAAACCACCAAAGACACCAACACCAAACCTAAGCATGTATACATGATGTTATCAGAGATGTAGAAAGAAAGAAAGAAAGAAAGAAAGAAAGACACCTGAGGCAATGGAAAAATGAAAAATGAGAGTTGCCTCAGGTGGGATTCGAACCCACGACACTCTGTATTCCAGACAGATGCTCTACCAACTGAGCTACCAAGGCAGCTCAGCTGGCAGGGTCCGAATCAAACATCTCATACGCCAGTGAGAACAGGTTAACTTAATACTAGGCAGTAGGTGAGGCCGGGGTAATGAAACCACCAAAGACACCAACACCAAACCTAAGCATGTATACATGATGTTATCAGAGATGTAGAAAGAAAGAAAGAAAGAAAGAAAGAAAGACACCTGAGGCAATGGAAAAATGAAAAATGAGAGTTGCCTCAGGTGGGATTCGAACCCACGACACTCTGTATTCCAGACAGATGCTCTACCAACTGAGCTACCAAGGCAGCTCAGCTGGCAGGGTCCGAATCAAACATCTCATACGCCAGTGAGAACAGGTTAACTTAATACTAGGCAGTAGGTGAGGCCGGGGTAATGAAACCACCAAAGACACCAACACCAAATGAGAGTTGCCTCAGGTGCACATGTACATCATAATTACATACATAGATAATACAGTTAGTGGTGTGTATAGATTAATGACTCCTAATCATTATAATTATTAATTATTATACACAAGGTATATATATATATATATATATATATATATATATATATATATATATATACATGTACATGTTATATACATGTACACATACATAGATAATACAGTTAGTGGTGTGTACAGATTAATGACTCCTAATCATTATAATTATTATATAACTATTATACACAAGGTATATATATATATATATACATGTACATGTTATATACATGTACACATACATAGATAATACAGTTAGTGGTGTGTACAGATTAATGACTCTTAACTATATCATATTTCATTTGATGATAATTTAATACTCATATATAATAACCATGAGACATACCATATATATTCTAATAATAGAAATTAAAGTTAGTACTGGAGATTGGAATACCATATATATTCTAATAATACCAATAATGGAAATAAAGTGATAATGATTAGAAATTAGAATACCATATACTGATAAAATGATTAATTCACTATTACTTAATTTATAGTCATTTCATACATGTACATGTACAAATGAAGCGAGTGAGTTATGATTGTTTATATTTATAATTACTAATTACTTAATACATGTATGGTATTTTTACAAGTGATACCATAAATGTAAATAGTTATTATATAATGAGAATACCATATATACTTCAATACAACAAACAAGAAATTATTTCTTTTTGAATGTATTTTTATGGCCCATAGGGCCATCCCTATGATTGCTTTCCCACAGGTTCGATGTATGTTTATATATATATATATATATATAATTATATATATATAATATATGTATGTATCACTTGTGCGAGTATGCTTGTATACATAGTTAAGGAAGTTGCGTCATTCCGAGGGGCTTTACGTAGAAACTAGAACTAATAGCTGTTCTAGGTGCAATATATTCCTAAAGTTCTACAAGAACCTCTAAAAAGTAAGAAAAGTAGACGATCAAAATAATAACTATAATAGTATGTTGTGTTTCAGAGTCAGCCATGAATACTGAATGTTGGACACCACAAAGCAATCATAGGGATACCCTTTCTATATATCTTGCTTGTTCTATCATCACTATTTTAAATATATAATGACAATACCATATATGCTTTATTACAACATACAAACAAGAAATTATTTCCTTTTAACGCCATATATACCTTTTTATCATAATTTAAATAAATACCATACCTTTTATCATAATTCGAATATAATGAGAATACCATATATACCTTTTTATCATAATTGAGAATACCATATATATCTTTTTATCATAATTTGAATATAATGAGAATACCATATATACTTTAATACAGCAAACAAGAAATTATTTCCTTTACCTTCAAATGCATTTTCTGCTCTCTCTCTAGCTTCAATATTTTTATCAGGATGAACTAAGAATGACAACTACGAATAGATATAAGATTATGAAATAAAAGAGTTATTCCCAAATGGATTCCTTAATTAAGAGCGTTTTTTCAAATATTTGATCAAGTGTGGCTAACGAGGAGGATGGAATAGCACGATGGCTTTACATCCCTTTCGAAGGATGCAGGGATTGTCTATTTTGAGGGTAGAGCTGAGTATACTCATGGGCGTAAAAATACCTGAAACTAGTTAAGCTCAAATTTGCAACCTTTCGATTGCCAGGCCAGGTCTTTAACCAACCGCCATACAGTTTGACTAATATAGTGCTCAAAATAACATCCAACAATTGGCCATTTTCAAGACATTTTGCGGACAAAATTGCATTTGACTGGACAAATTATCTGATTAGTTATAAGAATAATGCACAAATAACATCACAGTGAGGTTAGTTATTAATCAAGAGTAGTCATGGCCTAGTTAGCTACTTCTATATCTCATAAACTATAAATGAGTACAGTGCAAGTTCGTACATTTCAACTCAACTGGGGAAAACTCTTTATGGATGAATGGACAAACAGACAAAAATAGACGAGTGTGAAACTAGAGCACCATATATATTATATTAATGCCCACCTTACGATATGCTTTTCGTATTTGTTCTGGTGGTGTCTCTGGATCAATCATTAATACCTGAAAAGAAATACTTAATTTTTGAAAAGGGACACTTTCGCACAAAATAATTTTGATCAAAATGCTTACGTTCAATCACTTGTCATTCCACCATTTTGTACAGAAATTCAATGACATTTGGTATCCAGGAAGAGCTATTATTAATCTTCTTAGATACCAAATTGCATTGACTTCCTGAACAAAATGGTGGAAAGGCAAGCATTGAAATATAAGCGTTTAATAAAAATTATTTCATGGAAAAGTATCTCTTTTCGATAATCATTGGGTGACATACATTGTATTTTACAGTTTATAAAAGTGATATAAAACTGGCCTTTCTGATGACCTTTGCAGAAATCTTGCAGCACATTTTCCAAATTGAAAATGTAAATCATGTGACTAAGTGACCAATGAGAATGCACTCAGTATCAAATTATAATTAAATGTAATTATAATTAATAATCATTCCACACTAGATTTGGACCCTTCATATTTTATGGGTGAAATTATAAGCTCAGGACCCTTTCAATGATTGCAATCTCATATTGAGTACATTCTCAATGATCACTTACCCACATAATGATATGATATACACTTCCACATTTGATAACACATTGCAAGATTTCTGCAAACGTCACTACCCCCAAAGTCTCAGTAGTCTCAGTATGACCAGATCCACCCTCTGTTGCATTGTCACATGGCAGGGGGTGTACCTGGACATAGCATAATGAATACATACATACATTCATACATACATACATACAAATATGACTCGATTACATCATAAGGATTGAGATTAGCATATTTTGAACCAGGTCTTAAGAGTCGATCAATTTGTTGAGCACTTGTGAGAACAGAGTCCCTCTTCTCAATCTGTTTTACCTATAATCATGTGACATCATGTAATTTCATGTGATCAATCTTTTTAAAAAAATATTTAGCATAATACCTCAGACAGGAATTGATCAAAAGTACCTTCATCTTCATTCGTATCATCCTTTTTCTCTTCTTTTCCAGTAGCCATTTTATTTAAAATAATTAATGAATATTATTATCAGCTGTTTGGCTATGAATACAATTAATGGCGTCAGGAAGTGTACGCACATCCGAATTAGTATGCGCAATATCAATTACTATATCTTCGCCCTCTTTTCACTTCAAGACAATCTCAGTTAGTATATGTAGTATATCGACAAAGAGACTTTTCAGATCATAGATTTTTATAAATTCTATCTTGCAGTATTGTTTTTTTCAATGTTTTAGTCTACTGCTCAGGGTGCAAAATCAAAATAAAAGATCATGAAATTTTCAAGTGAACAATCAACAAGATCTAGTCAGTATTTCTGCTGCTTGTGGATACTGTTAACCTCAGTAATGACATGTGCTGGAATGCCCACACCGTGTAGTCTTGATGTATTCATCACAAAAGATAATCTTGAATTATATTTCAATACCTCAAAAGGTGAGTGAGTATTGCATATACACAATGATGAGCTTCCCTCAGTATATAAAGGGATAGTTACATTATCTGTTTGTTAAGTTACATAATGGTTGTTTTATGTTGTGTAGCATGTTTGTTTTTAACATCCTGAATAAAACTGTAGTTGTAAAAACAGTCCTTTTTAAAGCCATGGTAAGCTATCATGAACAAGTAACCAATTTAAAACAGACATCAGCCTGTTTGTATACGCTCCCTTTGTTTTACAAAGATGCATGTAGCATAATTAGTAAAACCTGTTATTACTCTACAAGCATTCATACAATGCAGTAGACTATTAGTACTGTGTCCATTCCTTGCATATCAATGGGTAAAAACAGAGTTGGCATGAGGATGTTTATGCCATAAAATCCACACTGTATTTTACATGACTAAGAAAACAATGAACTAAATAGTGAATTGTATAGGTGTGCGTTATGTTTGATAACTATGAATCCATTCACATTGATGCTACCATCAATGGAGATAATACGGACCATTGGAGAGAAGAGTAAAGCTAGCTTGGTGTTATTGTCAATGGAGATATTGGAGAGAGTAAAGCTAGCTTGTCTTGATGTTACCATCAATGGAGATAATAATGGACCATTGAGAGAAGAGAAAAGCTAGCCTGGTTTGGAGAGATTGATGGAAGTTTAGCCTATTAAGAGTTACCATCTCTTTAGAAGAGAATCATAATGTTTAGCCGGCTGGCAGTTTTGGAAAACTATTTACTGTATGGAGAGACTTGATATATTAGTGCATCATTCATCAGCCCATCCAATATAGGATCTGCAAATAAAGAATTTCGTCCATCTTTTCATCCATCTATATATCAATTTATCTATTTTTAATCGAATTAGCTACCTTACTAAATTACTTACACCTCACATTCTACAGGCTGCACAGCTGAAAGCTGAAATGGTATGCATACCATCACCCGAACATGTAAACTACATTATCTTTTTTTCTCTCTTACTTGTTAACAAGACTTCACATAATGTAACAGACTAGATATAGATAACTAATTAACACAAACTGGCTAAGTTCATTAACACTTAGCTTCTACTGATGTAATGATGAGCTTATTAAAATTATATAGTGTATTGATGAGGTTGCATTGTTGTTTTCCCTGCATCTATTGTAAATGTAGTATGTAATATCTTTCTCCCATCTCTTCTACGTCTTTCTTGCCTTCTCTTCCTCCATCCATCCTTCCCTCCTCCCTCTCTCCTTCCTCCTTCGCTCCATCCCTTCTTCTCCTCCTCCTCCTCCTTACATACACATCCATCCATTCATCCATGCATTCACCTACTCCCCCCTAAATACACAATACAATTCATTTCAGTAATATAATTATAATACTAAATACAATTGACAATTAGATATATAAAGGAATATTATGGTAATGTATTTGTAATAGCCAAAGATAAACACAATAGAACAGTTATGATAATTTAGTAGCTCTGATAATTTAATAGTTGTGTTAATAAAAAATTCAATATAATGGAGTATTATGTTACATTGTGACATGATACCATAGAACTTCAAAGGGACCGCCCAGTGGTGGTCAGAGCAACATTATCATAACCATGGCAACGGTTGTCATGCCACTAACACGTTATTGACCAATCACGAGCGCTGTATGCCAAATATTGTACTGTGATGTCACCAGCGTTCTCGGGCTTGCAGCCCTTGAAGCACAATATTTGGGATACAGCGCTCGTGAGTGGTCGATAACTTACACTTATTTATGAACCTGATATATCTACTCGGAACAGATTGTTAATAACATCATGTTTGTTTTATCTCTTACAACTGTCAGCTATCTTAACAACATGAATTGTTAGTAGAGATAGTTGTTTTTGAAAAAATAATGATTTGTATGTACTGATAGTAGAATGTGAGAAAGCATTGAATCAAGTATCCCACCGCCTCATCTTTATACTATAAAAACATTTTTAAGCGTGTAGCGATGTTAAAACCAAAAAGCATAGCTCAGAAACATGATTGGGATGGTAGCTTAGCAACAAAATTATGTGCATGTATATAGTATATTACACTTGTGGTTGTAGTGTGGTCATAATTATCTACATGTATTTACACACACTACATGTAATTGTAGTGTTATTATAATCATACAAGTAGTACTACATGTACATGTATGCTCTATACATGTACATGTACATCATGTATATAGTTGTAATGTACTACATGTACATGTACATGTATGCTGTACATGTTATATTTACTATTTTGTGGTTATGTGTACATGTAGTTATACTGTGCAATATAATTTAGTGGATATGTATAATTATACATTTTGAGGCTATAGAAGCACACATACATGCACATGTGGTTGGTCATACATCCCTAATATATCAATGTATTATGTAATGTGGTTGTACATGTAGGTATATATATATAGTTTTTATAATTATAAATATTGTTTACTGATTAATGCTTAAATGGATATGGATAACAATTTGTAATAATGTATGTGTGTATGTGTATATAATATATTGTTATATATGTATACATATAATTGTACATATATACTTAATAATGTATGTATGTATGTATGTATGTATGTATGTATGTATGTATGTATGTATATCGTATGTGCGTGCATGCATGGGTATGTACATGTATATATGTATGTATGTATGTATATAAATTATGTATGTATATATGTATGTATATACATGTATGTAAGTGCATATATATGAATGTATGTATGTATCTCTGTATGTATGTATGTATCTATCTATGTATCTATCTATCTATAATTATACATGTTTATGCCTAACCTAATTATTATAATAAATTACCTCATCTGCTAATACTATTTTTACTTCCTGTTCATCAAAGACTACTTATAATTATTTACATATACACGTGCATAGCAATTCCTGGTTATAACACAAGAGGCAATATGTCTGGTAGCTTAATTACATTGTACGTCTGATAGTCTAAAGGTACATGTAATTCATTTTCACCTAATGACTGATGTTCTTCCAACTTCCTGCTCATCAAACATTGAATGCAATTATTTACATACATATACATATGCATAGCAATTCTTGGATATAAATATGTCTGGTAGCTTAATTACATTGTACATCTGATAGTCTAGAGGTGATTCATTTTCACTTAATATGGAGACACAAAGCCTCCACAATCATGAAGTTTGTTTCAGTAAAATTATGGATTCTATTTTTAATCAAATATTTGTTACATTTATGTAGTACAATAATCATTAAAAGATACACGTACTAACAAATAGGGATTTATTGTGAGCTGATTATAGTAGTATATAATATTGATATTGGATTCAGTTTCAACATAAATCGATCATGTGTCTGTCTGTCTGTCTGTCTGTCTTTCTGTCTGTGTGTACATACTATTATATCAAGTTACATGTATCATAGAATCACTCTGCAATGATAGTATTCACCACACAGACAGATTCCCATACCATATTGTTCTTATCATACTCACTACACAGACAGATTCCCAAACCATATTGTTCTTATCAATACTCGCTACACAGACAAATTCCCAAACCATATTGTTCTTATCAATACTCGCTACACAGACAGATTCTCAAACCATATTGTTCTTATCAATGATAATACTCAATACACAGACAGATTCCCAAACCATAATATTGTTCTTATCAATGATAATAATATTCACTACACAGACAGATTCCCAAACCATAATGTTCTTAATCTATATATACAGATTCTGATGTATATATTATTGAAGATTGTACCAGAGTACAGAGTGATGGACTGAGTGATACAGGCGTGCCTCTGCCTGCCTTTCCAGTTAGTACAGAGAACATAACAATATCATGGTCCTCAAATGATTCTGAGGTAAGAAAATTAATATCTAGCTACAGGACAATTATTCAGTATAATAATCATCATAATAATAATCAGACCATAAGTGTGGGAAAGATGGGAGGAAAGGAGGGCACCAAGTTACTCTTGGGGGGGGGGGGGGGGGGTGGGGGCTGGGGGCACTGAGTTACTCTGTATTCAGGAATGGGGACCATGTTACTCTATAGACAAGAATGGGGAGGCACCAAGTTACTGTAGTAGAAAGGGACAATATCTGTACAATCTTTGCCAATATTGGGTGGGGTGTGGCAAATACCCATCCCCTGGTTCCTCCTCCTATAGAGGCAGTATACAGGTCATTGCAATACACAGCTAATATATTTATGAGTATAGTTATAATTATTGGTTGCAGTATTTCAGTATACATGTATGTAATATACTAGTACAGTAATACATATGTATACTGTAGTTACGCGATTGATTACCAAATATTAGGGTTGCACCTATACTAGTATAGGGATCTGAATAGGTGCCTATATTGGCAGAGTATCGGTATAGGCAACTGCATTGTCTATACATGGCCTATACAGCTTACACAATATTTTTCAGGCATTGCAGGTTACATACATTATTGTCAAACTACACAAGTACAATCTGAAGATACGTCTAACCAAGGCTGAATATGCCTGTGACTACATGTACTTTGGGCTGAATGTATAGCACACAAACAATGGAATAGTTCACACTGTACCATGTGTGATGTGTGAACAGTTGTAAACTACATGTAGATAAATACTACTATATACATGTATTTCACACAGACATTATTGGATTGGATCTGCATATAGGCAATTTGGATTTGCATATAGGCATATAGGCAAATTGCTGTATAGGTGCAGCATTACCAAGTATGCATCACAAGTATATTTATATAGCAATTAATAGTTTTATACCTTCAACTAAATAGTAATTAAGATATTAATTATTGCATATTTCTAAGAGTTGATAAAATAATTGTGTTAATAATGTACATATATGAATGGCAAATGATGGGATATGAATAATTGTGGATAGATAGACAGATGGATGGATGGATGGATAGATGGATAGATGGGTGGATGGGTGGATGGATGGATGGGTGGATGGATGGATGGGTGGGTGGATGGATGGATGGATGGGCTGGATGAATGGATGGATGGATGGACGGATGGATGGATTGATGGATGGATGGATGGGGTGGATGGATGGATGGATGGATTGATGGATTGATGGATGGATGGATGGATTAGTGTGTTTATCACAAAATAATTATTTTGTTTCCATGAGTATTAGTAACAGGGAATCCCCAATCGACTAATAATTACTATAGTGAGTGGGAGATTGTGTGTATACACTAGTATAAGTATATTCCCTGAGTAGCTGACTCTGTCATCAGGGATTATAAGTGTTTACGCAGCACCACAACAAAGGAACTGATGGTATTGACATGAGATTATAACTTATCTGTTTGTTTCATTTCAATATACCAGTCGTTAGACTTGAATCATGTTAATAGTATAATTAAGTATTGTAGTATTGTTTTAGTTAACAACAACTATAACTTATAATAACTATAACTAAAACCCCTTTTAGTAAGGTATTGTTACTTTTAGTTAACTAAACTATAACTAAATTACAAGTCTATTGTAATAACTATAACTAAAACCTCTTTTAGTAAGGTATTGTGACTTTTAGTTAACTAAACTATAACTAAATTACAAGTCTATTGTAATAAATATAACTAAAATGAAAATTGGCCAATAATGGCACTTTAAATTAGTTAACTAAAACTAAAACCATTTTAGAAAGCCCAATATTATTATAATTAGATGTATAACTGAACTAAAAGTTTGAGTGAGAACTAGGCAAAATAATTTATAACTATATAAAAGTGGTCATTATTGTCAAACTAAAACAACACTAAATAAAGTAGTAATAAAGTATTTAGTATAATTTGCAAGCACGGCTGCACTATTGTGGAAGTTAATTCAGTTAAACTTTGACCTGGTTTCAAATGATCTCCTGATGTAGTTGAGTAAACCAGTTAGAACCACTGTTGTGTTTACAAACTAACC